>WFKH01003881.1:59389893-59404382 GCA_016163765.1 Magallana hongkongensis
TGTCAATTTCAACTGGTACCCTCCCAAGCAGGCACTATTTATTTTATTATACTGAATGTCTTTATTTTATAGCAAATTTTACTGCTTTTATATAGAAAAGACGTGAGTTCTACGGCGAACCGTACGCGCATAATATACGCGCATGTAACAATTCGTTCTATCGGCCCGTTGCCAAGTGTGTTGCTAACGCCGAGGGTATTAGAATGAATTGTCAACTGCGTCTAAACCAATCAGATTTCAGTATTTAACATGAAAGTATAATAATATTAATAGTTATACATATGAACAGTTTGTCATTAGACCAGTTAATAATCTGGCAAATAATTTATGGTCTATAATACATGTACGAGGGTTGTTCGGAAATTATTGAGACAACATAAATATTTTCCTTTCTAAGTGACAAATATTGGTGAAAATTGGCATAAACATTGAAGAAACCTAAACAAATAATTAAACAAGGTAATATTAAAAAAATATTTAATATTTTGTTTACGACGGGTCACGGGTCACTGGACATAAGCAAGTTTGTCAGCTTACCAGATATGATCTAATGTCATTGACTGGAAAATTTTCACATGAATAAATAATATCCTGGTTAACTCTTTTGTGAAATTTCAATGGTTAATCTTTTTTCTCAAAGGAGTAAGAGTAAATGTCTCAATAATTTCCGAACAACACTCGTATATCCTACATTAATGTAACTATACTCTGTCCCGAATTTTTGCTTCCACCACTTTTTGCTTGATATTTCGATAATCATAAATACCTTTGTGCTCAAACTACGTTCATCCACTAATATGAAAATTGTCCATATTATCTGTTTTAAAACGCCCCCTCTACCGCTTCAGGTTTCAATACTCATCCCCCCCAAAAAAGTCTACGGGAAATTTGCATTGCATCAGCCATTATTAAGCCCGGATGATAACGTTGAAAAATTGTGCGAGGTGTCCCGATAACTTCCGAATGGAGAAAATATGTAAACATTTCCCCATTATAAATCTCCGTAAGAAATTTGTTTTCGTTCCTGTGAACTTTCATGAGTGAATAATGATAATTTGTCAATCGGGATATCTTGGATATTTTCCCTTTTATCGATTTCAACAGCATTTCTTTCACAGGTATGTGTATTTTTATTAAAATTCATCAAAAAGTGATGGAAGCATTAACTTGGAACAGACTATATGTATGGTGTGTTTTAAAATTAGTAAGAATGTAAAAATCAGTCGACAACAATGCAATGTCTACACAATCATATATATAGGAATGACGTAACTAACCAAAGCAAACCTGGAGTCCGAGAATACAGACAAACAACATAGAAATGCAAACGAATGATGGATTTATGAAATTTAGATGTGGTGAATCGGAAAGAGCGCAGCCGGTAGCTTTGTGGGAAAATAAAATAATGGCGGTCAACTTCGTCCTGAGGTAAAAATGTTTCAAACGGAGTAACAATGAAGATTTTTTTTAAGTTAGCCACACACTATGCCAACATGTATACTAGCAAAATTACAATCTTTGTATAATTTCGGGATGCTTCGACATATTTTGATTAGAATATTTAAAATACTTGTACAAAAAGCATGTGTAGTCTTTGGTGTTTTGACCATACTTCATCCCAATAAAGATGTTCTTTATCGTGCCAGCACTTACTTACACCAACGTTTTACTTGTGTTTACCATAGGGCAAGCAAAATTACGACCTATATACTGTATTTATTTCCGGGAAGATTTGGCATGCTTTGATTAGAATGTTAACAAGATTTTCGGGGGCAGTTTCTCGAACATCGCGTCATCCTTATATCTGTATACATTGTAGAGTTCGTTTGTTTTAGTATTTAACTTACATGTATGATGACCCATCAAATCTCTCTCTCTCTCTCTCTCTCTCTCTCTCTCTCTCTCTCTCTCTAAAAAGTCACGAGCAGCGATATCTTAACTCCTCCTAGCTACGATCTGATTGGACAAAGGTAAGTCAAAACATTAGTACGTTGAAACTTTTCTGGAGCTTATACATAGTTCACTATTTATCTGGGTCTTATATTTAAAAATATAGCTTACAATTGAAGATGCCTGCCCTCTATTCCGATTCATCTTGAATAAAATTAAATTAATGTCAAAAATTATGATGTAACTTTGAGACATAATAATCAAAAGAAAATTACTTTTTTCTCCCCAAATATTTTTTGTTTGAAAAAATCACACAATTTTATTTTTTATGTGAGTCACAATTTATAAATGGTCGCCAAATATTATTTAATTTATACGAATTTCTAATGGTATAAGATATTCTTGGACACCCTGTACTATCACGTACAATGGTTAAAATTTCAGTAAAATATGTTCAAAACAAACAAAACAAAAAAAGTCATTATTGTGAATGATAGCTTTTATGTAAATTGTGACATGTTATATGTATGCCAGTACCAAACAATTATTAGTCTAATCTAAATATAATAGTTATTCTAATTATTGAGTATATAGTTAATCGTCTTCAATTGTCTATATCAGCCATTCAGAGTGCGGCGTGTAGTCGCGCGATGTTTTGACTACGTCATGTCCACTAGTTTGTAAATACCACAATCAATGCTGTTCGTAAATTGGAACTTTTCGTGCTACATTACATAACTCATATAACTTAAAACTCTTTCAAAGCTTACTTCCGAGCGAAAGGAGGTCTAACTTTCGAATGACTCTTACGATCTACTGAATTTCTGAATTTCCTCAAACCTCCCGCTGTGTTTTTCATTCAGTTAGGTGAAAATGACTTGTGCCATGCGGATCCACGAAAAGTGACTACTGACATTATTACAAGTGTATTATCGAACAACAATATTTATGCCGATGAAATGTCCATCGAATAACATATATGGCATTGACATGCGCACATTTTTACGAATTTATGAATAATAATACAATATACTGTATTCAATGACCGAGAATGTATGGGGGTTTTTTTTAATTTTAATAAAATCAAAGTATCTGATTATCATATCAATATTTTTAACTATATATTGAATTGAGCAAAGCTGAGTGCAATAGAATCATTTTTTCTTTTGATTCTATCCATGGCATCTTATCACTAATAGATAATAAAAATTTTAACCGATTTTTTTTCTTTATTTCACATACATTAACATGAACAATGAAAATATTATATTCTGTGACACATAGAGTATATGTGATACTGAATGTAAAAGATACATAATAATGAATAATCATCCCTTCACTGACCTGTAAACTGATGACAAAAATTGATGTGAAATATTATATTATATATATTTTTAATTCTCCATATAAATGACACCAGCTTGACATCAATCATAGTGCATGTTGTATTAGATTTATACAATAGCACATTTTCGGGCTGCTGCCGTTGTTCTTCGAATTTTAGACACGCCGATATATTTTGTTAGCCATATAAACTCCCGGTTTCCTATAGCTAGCTTCGAAGCGGTAAAATATGAATGCGATAGATTTTTATTCGTATTAGGTACCATATATGAGGGAATTTTTTTTACAGGAGAGAGGAGTAACTTATTATGCTCATTAACTAAAAAAAAATAACTTGTTCGGCTTTGTGAACTCGCTGTAGAGCTAAACCTGGAAATAATTGCCAAATATGACGTTAATGATTACAAGATCATGGACGTGAAGAGGAGAACAGTCGAGGTAAATGGCGATAATGTAGTCATACCATCGCCGACTGAAGTGAAAACCTGGCAAAAGCATCTCGGTAACTTACCAGACATACAAACGTAATACATTCTTATATTCTTAATGACATATTGTACGTGGGACAACCAGAGACCGCAGACCTACAAAAATGACAACGGTTTTCGACTGCTTTTTGCAAAACACATTAACCATGGATGTCCAGATTTCGGAAGTTCTTGGGCATGGTTACTTCTGTATGTTTACATTTTCCAGTGTCTTAGCCTGTAATAACACTACGTATTGATTTTGTACTATATAACCTATAACTTCAATTGACGGGGCGCCAGCGGGGTTTCCTTATTTTTATTTAGATATTTAATCGTAAAATGGTTTAAAATGTTATAAATATAAGGAATAAGGAATTCGGGCTTTATTGGATTTGATCACGCTCCGACCGAAATTATCACCTCATAATACTCAAAGACTGATTCATTATTCCTTATATAAAATTAAGAGTCCTGTGTACGAGAGACAATACAAACGTCTGATACATACTGTGAATGAGTGTTGATCCATATCATTATTTCTATCAATCTACATGTTTAAGTATAATCTAATCGTTTTCTGATACGTTTTAGGGACCTAGGCGCGATTTTTGATCATTTTTTTTTTTTAAATTTTTTACGTTTAAAAATGTTCACTTACATGTATGCATTTTAAATTATCGACTTAACTAAAATTTGAATGTTAGAAGTCAAGTTATAATCAAGATACAGAGTTTTATTTTTCCTAGTTTTATATGGAAGTAAGCTTTGGAAATTTCATTTACAGTAAATTTTATAGCTATGGTTTTTTTCATTACAGATAGATACATGTATATGAGAAAAGACGACGTTTCTGTTGCTTTAGCAACAAAATTCTAGTTAATAATATTATAAATAGACACATTGGATCAGATTATCTTGGTTGCCAATACTTATTTTTTCACAGAAATGGCAATATCTGTACTTCACATTATTTGTAAACAAATATAAGACTCGATCTTTGTTTACATAACAAAGAATTTAAAACTCTGTATTTTGCTTGTAACTCAATACCCTTTATTCACGGATTACGTCATCTAATTTCAAAACGAGGCTAGGAACGCAAACAAGATTGCGAGTAGTAGTAAAGAATGTGTAAACAGCAGTACGGATACCGCTTATCATTGTTGTGTCCCATTATGTAACAATGATTCGTGTTACGACAACAGAGAGTTATCCTTTCATAAATTTCCGACAGATAAAATCAAAAGGAAGGAGTAGATAATTAAAATTCGACGGAATGTAGGTCAAAGGTCAGAGTAAGTACATGCTATCAAATATTGGCAAGTTAATCGTTGATTCACTTAGCAGAATGATATTTGACTTTTTGTGAAAATGAAAACAAATTTAAATGCTAAATCTGTGATTCATAATTCTGATTATGAAATGTATTTCTTAGATATCAGATGCTACCAGGGTAAGCTCAGCACACTTCTCACAGTCGGAACTACGTCGGTCCTTGAATGGCAAACGATGTATCAGGCCAGGGAGTGTACCCATGGAATTCCCTGGTAAAAAGGATCAGACCACAAAGAAGATCAATGAAAAAAATAAGTTGACGAAAATATGATAATTATAAGTCGTTATTATTTTAGTTTACTTCAGATAATTATAAAAAAAAAATTTAGTATTACAATGATTTTGACACAATGTATATTTGGGATCTCCGCCTCCCTCGAAACCACCGAAAAAGAAAAAAAACAAAACCAAATCACAAAACAAAATGGCTGCCGCTTAGGGACAGAGACAGGGACAAACACAGTGCCAAGGTACTATTCCAATTTTTAACTTATCATGTAATCCCATGCAACATATTTTTCAAGGCGGTAACGAAACGTTCCACCAAATGCAGCCAATACAACCTATAGCTATACAACATATGCAGAAAGCTATGCAATGCTCAACATCGTTTGAAAACCATCCAAACTCAACATATTCGAACACTTCACAAATCCCCCACCGTAGGCTCAAGGCATTTCACTACAAATTCAGATTGTGAATAAAAAGCTTGAAAACTTGACTCTATTGAGAGCTTGCAGGGCGAACTAAAAAGTCTAAGCGCTCGTGTCTCAGAAGTAGAAAAACATTTCAACAATTTATTTCAAACTCCGACGGTGAAAACATTAAAAAAAACAATGCTACAGCACTTGATGAGCTTGACAACCTAAAAACATCACTTAAAGATTCAATAAGAGCTAGGGACACAAAGACTGTGAAAAAAGTGTTCAAGAAATCTGTCGTTCACGTCTGAACATAGCAGATTATGTTCTTATTGAAAGAGCCCACAGAATCGGCAGACCCAACGGCAATCGACCCCGCCCTATCGTGGCCAAGTTCAGCGCGAGGTCGTCAGAAAGTCGGCATTCAACCTCAAAGGTTGTGATATATCGATTGGTGCACAATTCCCGAAAATCATCAAAAAGAGAAGAAACAACTGTTTCCAGCGACGAAGGCAAACGAAAGAAAGCGAAAAGCAGTCTTCATAAAGGATAAGCTATTCATTGATGGGAGACCATACCACCCTCCAGCAACAGAAGCTGACCACTCGGACGCACTGGTACCGGCGCAATAAGCTGAGAGCCATAAGTCTCCAGACGGACTCCTGCGAATATTATTGTCATTTAAATTTAGACCACGTGGTTTTATTTGATCCTTTTAGTTTCGCAGTAAAAATCATGCCTCGTGTTTATAGTCTATTTCATAGAATCTAGGTACTTGTAGTCAAAATGAAATATAAAATTTAGACGTTTATTGCTTTTTAACTTTATCTTCATTAATTGGTGGATAAAATGAGTTCTAGAAATAAATGTGACAAATATCTACAAAAATACTGAAGGTGACCAATTATAAAAGAAAACACAAGCTGGCGATTTGGTCATGGCTTATTTATTACAATTAACAATAAGTTTTACAACAGACCATTTGATAAAGTTAACATGTATATGGCTGCACAATAAATAAATAAATAAATCAATAAATAAATCAAAATCAATGGTTCAACATTTAAATTTTGCAATCAACCAATCAATCAATAAACTACAGTTCAATCAATCAATTAATAAATTAAAGACTAAATCATGAAAGTCAATATCAATATCGCTTTGCTTTAAGCGGGTTGCTGGCTAGGTTAGGTGGCCCCTGGGAGCAGTTGACCACCTATTCCCAAGCTTTGAGCAGGCCCTGGGAACAGTTGCCTACATCAAAGACTTGTGAAACCCTGCCATGGTGCAAATTCCGCCTTACGATCAATTTCGCGTCAGTAACTGGCAGTTATAAGAGCACTAGATGGAGCAAATGCAATATTGGTACAAGTCGAGGATGGGTTCTAAGGTAGCTAATAATGGAAGGTATCATGTTGCTAACTGAAAAGTACATTGAACGAACCAGCAGTATCTGATATGCAATAAACATGGGTATATCCCTCTAACTATTTTTAGAATCGGTAGGACAACAAAGTAGTGCCTTTAAGCAAAGTAGTTCTTATTCTTGCAGAGTGTATATACATTTATTGGGATATTTTAAATCAGAATGCTTGACACATGTCAGAAAAGAGGATTTGCAATTTTAAAAGCAATTGTCAAAATTAAATTATCATTTGAAGGAAAGAATTGAAATTGTTTGATGTACACCCTTTCCAAAACTGTGAAATTCCCTACTTTTACTTTCATTTTTCAGAGTTTTTCAATACAGACGCATTTTGCCGGAAAACGAATCTGACTTCACACCACGAAATTTTAACAGGAGAGAGACAATTTGATGAGCTTTTATTCAAGAGGTCCCTCGTTGCTGAACGAAAATTAGGGCCGGAGCTATGAGCCCGAACGTTAACATTACCGCCTATGAAAAATGCATTAGTGGACTATACCCACATTGTACATGTATAAACATAATTTAAATGTTATCACAAGATGTATATTGGTCAAATCGCGTATTAACATTTACAAAGTAACATTCACATGTTGAATAATGACACGAAATCTTCAAGGAAAGTATAATGTTATTGAATGAAAATTAAACTGTACGAACCAGCGGTATCTGATATACAACGAACATTGTACAAGTATTAAGATAATTAAAAACTTATCACAGATTTATATGAAATAAATCATGTATTGACATTCAAAATGGAATATGCTGAATAACGACACAAAATTTTCAAGGTGACAAAATATATTGCAGCATGTGAGTTTTAATGGGGTTGGGTGGGATTGTGGTGGAATTTTTCAGGGGATGGTGTGATGGATGGGAAGAAAAGAAAAGGATGTTGAACCCGATATTAATCAGGTCAAACAAACCCGATTGATTTGTTAAAGCTAACTCGATCAAAATTGTTTAGTGTTAAGATTAATGGTTGCTGTTACTTGTATAAATGAATATATCCTTAGGGATAAATTTCATCAAGAAAGATAACAGCTAAACACAAGCTGGCGATTTGGTCATGGCTTCTTTATTACAATTAACATTAAGTTTAACAACCGACCTGTAACCCACTTGATAAACATGTATATGGCTGCACAATAAATCAATAAATAGATAAATCAAAATCAATAGTTGAACAATCAAATTATTCAATCAATAAATAATCAATCAATCAATAATCAATCAAAGTTCAAATCAATCAATCAATAAATCAAAGATCAAGTCATAAAAGTCAATATAAATATAGCTTTGCATTTAGCGGGTTGCTAGCTAGGTTAGGTGGACCCTGGGAGCAGTTGACCACCACTTCCCAAGCTTTGAGCAGGCCCTGGAAACAGCTGCCTACATCAAAGACTTGAAAAACCCTGCCATGGTGCAAATTCCACCATACAAAAAGCTTTACTACAGGTGTTTGTCCGCCAGACATTTTGCAAACCCAAACCCATTGAGAGAGAGTGAATGTGTCTGGGGCAGTTAGGGACAGGTTTAAGGTTAAGCCATGACCAGGTTATGGGAGATGAAGTAAAGGGAAAGGGTAGGGGTTGAGATAAGGTTGTGTTTGTGGCGAGGATATGCTAATACATATGATAACATATAAAGTGCACCCTGCAATGTGTCAAGAAAAACATTATTGCCTAATTCGGATAAATGCACTCCGTCTAAATTTGGTTGTATCATTTATTTAATTCAAGGCGCTTATTATATAGAGAATAATACATACCCTTTTTCATATCACAGCCAGTATCAGCCCGAGACTCCAATATCAGCCCGAGGGCCGAAGGCCCGAGGGATGATATTGGTCGAGGGCTGATACAGGCTGTGATAGGGAAAAAGGGTATCTATTATTATATTTATTACATACTTAGTAATAAAATTAAAACAAACATCAACTTAAACAAATTGGTTTTAAATATTGTTTGAAATTAGTATGTGCATGTATTCAATAAAATATAAGATCTAATTGTTTTAAGAAACTAGTATCTACAGAACCGGAATTTACTCAGGTTTTAAAAATTAACTGCACCAAAACATTTGCTAGCATTTATAGTTTTCAACTGCACTTAAAAATGTCGACTGTAACAATTTTTTTTATTTTTCGTCTGGAAACATGCACAAATGCCGAAACGGAAAAAGGCAGAGGAGTTCCGCAAGGGGTGTGATACGGATCCGTATATAGAGAGCTGATAACCTGTATCAGCCCCGGAGGCCGATACGAGTTTTGTGATGTCATCTGTATCACATATGCAAAAAACCTGTATTTATTACTAAGTATGTAATAAAAGACCTACTAAGTTCAAAACGTGTTGCAATTGCATTGTTAAGACGAATTATGGACTATTCTGCTGCTGAACATATAGCGCCAACATGACCGTGGCAAAATTTCAGACCAAACCATTAAAGTGTTAGGCAGAATTGTAGCGAGTTCAGATATAGTATCAAACATTTGGAGTCGAAGGTAATGCGCCAATACTATTGTTTCCGCAATGTATCACTAACATGTCAGGAGGAGTACTGTAAAACAGCTGGGTAGTAATGCATGTAGAAACTTCCCCCACCTCATACCAGGTCTGCTTATCCAGCGTACCTCGGCCCAATCAAGTCATGAAGGCCCATTGCATTGCCTCCAGCGCGCGTTTGGCTGTTGGTTTTAGCTTTGGATATAATTAATGATCCGACTATCTATATGTGTGGCGCAGCGCCTATGCGGAAATAATAAGATTTTAATGCTGCGTGGGGATCTTAAGATGCTGTAAAGTCTTGGTAAGGACTGCGGAAAATTGGTATGATATAAGAGGTTTATTATCAAAATAGCAAAGTAGTGGGCCTTCTACAGGTGGTCTTACAGAGAGAAATTTTTTCAGAGCTTGTTTTAATATTGAAGATTCGAGTTCGATAGGTATAACTATAGTTGTTCCCTTGCTCGTTTGATCTGATTTTGAAAACTGCAGGAATAATTGTATGGTTTGACATGTAATTGAAACTGCGTTGGCTGGCAGAACTCTTATGGTGGATGTACCAGATGTGAATGTTAATTCACCAACACGCAAGAAGCCAAAATAAGCTTAAAAGTAAGCAGAAGAGAATAGAGTTGAATCGTAAATGGAGTAGCATGTGTGTGGTAGGGCCTTCATTATTGCATGAAGAAGAGGTAATATGATAGGTCTACTAAGGCTTTTTCCTGGAAAGGCAAATCAGGAGCTTTTGAATTATGAAGGATTTAGTAGTGTCCGGGAAGTTGTTAATTTTTAGATGAAACGCTATTGCTGACATGTATTTTTTTATGTTAGATGGGGCTATTTTTGAGGCAGACATATAAGCTATGAAATTGATCAAATGGCCCAAAGGGGGTGGGGGGATTGGTGTTTGGTACACCCACTTCATACGGCTCTACCGAACGCGGAGGACTCTGCTAAACGCGGAGCAGTGTTAAATTCACACGGAGAAGACAAGGTCTTTATTTTCCCTTCAAACTCGCTCATAAAATGTTTAATTAAAATTTCTTTTAGGTTTAAATCATAAAGGGATGATAAAGCTTTCCAATGGTACAAAATCCTAACAAATTGAAAAAGAAATGTTTCCGCTGTTGGTGTTTAAACATCAAAATCATCGATAATTTTTGTAATCAAAAAATTAAAGTAACAAGTTTGACCGTTCAACGCCATTTCAACGCAATTTTAAAGAATAAAAGTCTGTCATAATCATAAATCTACATTCTAGTTAATTTTTTAGTCATTATCTTAACTTTGTAATGAACTATCAGCGTTTAAAGTTTGTGTTGTCTACACATTTTTGAAAGACAAATTTTAATCAAAATTGGTATATGTACATGTATAAACAGAATTGTTTGTTAAAGAATAAGTATGTCCTTTCGAAAGGAGAGATTATACTCTTTAAAGAAAAACTGATATATGATGGTATAAATGGATTAAGAGAGCTTTGATTTATAGTGTTGAGTTGAGTATATGCTTTTAACACCTACTTGAAGTTAATACGGTGAATGTTTCACCAGAAAGAATTCATTCTTCAACAACGGAACATTGCATACAATTACTGACCGTTAGGCAACTTATTAAACTTTTCTCGTTCTCCTGAATATTTTATTATTCTCATTTCAGCAATGGAAAAGCGAAACTCCAAAGTTTTTAGAGGAATGAAAATGACAATAAAAATATCCCGAAGTTGATTTACATCTATATGCAAACGTAAGCATTAACAATGGTGGAAAGATATCATTTACAAATATATGAAGGGGCATATCAAAACAGAACATGAATTATTCATGACAACAAGAAAAGTTTAATGAGTTGGACCACAATTAATAAGCGGGTATGGCTGTTGCTTTCCGACGATGGAAGATGCATGCACGATAGCAACGCCGCCAGACGTACTTGGAATCAACTATATAATTTGAAAAATTCTTAGATACATGAAAACTTTCACTGATGTGATTTGAATATATATGTACTCACTGTATTCTTTTAAAAAAATTATGTAGAATTCAGCATTAGAGAGTTTGATATAGACATTACTGATACCATTTATTTTTTAAAATATAAGAGCTGAAACTCGAAACGATCCCGATTGAAATAAAAGTTATACATGTATGACTATTGCTTTTGAAATTGTTATATTATTACTTAGACGCGGCTGTCTAATTAATTGCTTGCTAATAATAAAAAATTTGAAAATACATCAAACATAATTATGCACAAATGTCAGTCAAAAGCAGTTGGCAGGAAGCTGTAAACTGAAAAATTAAGCAGGGTGTTCAAGTATAAAGTGCAGTGGTCAATGGACATGCACAAAACCGTTGCGACCCGAGTTCATTCCCCTTGATCGACAGTGGTGATGGACACCACATTTCATTCGAACCTTGGGTTTAAAATTGATTCAAATGATTGGGAGGATCCTCAAGTGCAGAAATTCAATATGTCAATGATTGATGCATCTATAACGGCACATTGTTTATTATTGCCTGACTGGTCTACATTTTACATTTATTTCAAAAACTTGCTCGATGTCTACAGGAATAAGACAGGGTTGTCCTATTTCAGCTTTGTTGTATTTATTCGGTGCAGAAATATTATCTTTAAAACTAAAAACCAATAATCAAATTAAAGGCATTCAACATAAAAACACATCTACAGAAACAAAAAAATTTACAACATGCAGATGATGTAACACTGCCTTTGAAAAATATAGTAATTAGAAAAAGCAATCGAAACTGTTGAGAATTTTTGCCATCATGCTGGATCAAAAATTAATAAGAAAATAACACAGTGCATACTCTTAGGAAATCTCAAAGACAGGTACACAGAAGTTTGTAATATTAGTGTTACCAACAATGATGCTCGTTATCTGGGTATCTTCATTGGACATAACAAGGAACAATGTTATAATTTTACTTGGTTAAAAATCTATGAAGATATGGAGAAATTATTCGATTCATGGAAGAAAAGAAAATTAACGATTTTTTAAGACATGTGTTGAGAACTCCTTAGCCTTATCAAAGTTAATATATGTTTGTTCAATCTTACCTATTCCAGAAAACGATTTAATGGGGAAAATGAAAATATTATTTTTAATTTTTATATGGATTAAACGTGATAGAATCAGGAGAGATCAATAATAGGAAAACAAGAAAATGATGGTATAGGTTTAGTAGATATAGAGCTAAAACTAAAGGGCCTTAAGGCATCATAGGTTAAACAATTGACTGATGAATCAAATGTCATTAACAACATTGTAAACAGCTACTTGAATGTAATGAAAATAGATTTGAATTATTTACTCACACTGTCCGAAATAAACACTGAAAACTTTACACTAATATCTAAATTTCCCATTTTTTATAAAGAAATAGTTGGTTAGTTTATTGAATGCAAAAGGACAATAGATGTATCTAATTTATCAGACGTATAGTTTGCACAACAGCCATTGTGGAATAACAATTTGTTTCGATGCAAGGGCCAAACATTATGTGTTAAGAATTGGATAACGAGTAATATTTTGTATTTAAAAGATGTATTTAATGAAAATAGTGTGTTTAAATCATTACAGGAATTTTCAGATATTTTGTCAAAAAGATCAAATTGGTTGTGTGAGTATAATATGATTCGAAATGTAATTAAGAAAAAGAGTATATTGTTTGATATGAAATGCTGTGTTTTTACTAGAACAGATTTTGTAAATGCATTCAATTTTCATAACGGTGTTCAGCGTATCTTAGAGAAAAAGTGAAATTTTTACTACGAAAATATGTTGTCAAGAAAGTTTAAACATCCTTGCCATCAATCTTATTGAAGCAGAAATTATTGTGTAAATAAAGAATATTGGTCAAGCATCTATACAAACAAGATAAAGAACATGTATGTCAAGCGTTTAGTGAATTCAACTACAACCTGCTTAACAATATTTTATGTACCAATTCTTTTTTGCAAAAATGTAAATTAAGACAAAATGCAAAATGTGACTATTGTGACATCTCAAATGAAGATATCAAAGATCTTATTTTAGATTGTGATAATGACAAAAGGGTATGGCATAATTTGAACAATTTAAATTTTATTGTTTAATGGAAACATGTTGTAATTGGTTTTTATGTTGAAACCAACCTAAAAGTATTGTTTTAAAATACAATCATTTCTTATATAGCTTACGACATACAAATTCAAAATGGGATGTAGAATAACAAGAGGCCCATGAGCCACATCGCCCACCTGTGCAATGATAGTCATAACAGAATGATCTTCACTACCTGAGGAAGCTTCCACACAATTTACAGCTTTTCTGGTTGATCAGTTTCAAAGAAGAAGATTTTTAAAGATTAACTCTATATATTCCTATGTAAAAATATGACCCCCCCCCCCCCCCCATTGTGGCCCCACCCTACCCTCGGGGATCATGATTTGAACAAACTTGAATCTACACTACCTGAGGATGCTTCCACACAAGTTTCAGCTTTTCTCGCCAAATGATTTTTGAGAAGATTTTTGAAAAATACCAACAAATTTTCAATGATTTTTTAATTATCTCCCCTTGAAAGAGGGCTTGGCCCTTCATTTTAACAAACTTGAATCCCTTTCAACTAATGATGCTTTGTGCCAAGTTTGGTTGAAATCGGCTCAGTGGTTCTGGAGAAGTCGAAAATTTAAACAGTTTACGGACTGACAAACAGACGGACAGACAGACAGACGGACGCCGGACAAAAAGTGCTTGAGCTTTCAGCTCAGGTGAGCTAAAAAAAAACTAGTGTCAAGATGGTTTAAAATTAAAAACAATTTGTTAAAAATTCTTTATACAGGGATGTGGATATCATGCTAGAATGTT
>WFKH01003881.1:59415592-59433993 GCA_016163765.1 Magallana hongkongensis
ATTTATTTGGATTCTGTGTTCGACGACTTGATTGCTAGTTTCAACAAGTACCAAATGAATATCTCCAACGTTTGCAGAATATACACCAAGTTCAATGCGATAAATAACATAACCAGAAGTTGCGTAACTGTTATAAAAGGTCATTTTTACAATTGAAGTATTCTGAATGACGGAGATACCAGTTTCGTAATCTGCAAAAAATCTTTTGCTGCAACGAATACCTCCACTTTTGTTATGTCTGTTTATACTATGTATAACAAGAGCGGGATCCTTGTTTTCCGCTTGCGCCCTAGTAGAAATTTTCATATGAAGAACGTTTGAATGGCGTTCTGGAACTATGACCTTAAGAAATATAGATAATTCACTAGAGGGGTATATTTCATCCAGATCTTCTCTATATAGGTCGATGGTATATCGTAACGTGTCCTTGTAAAAACAAACGTAATGCATTTATAATACAAGAACTTGCAAAAAATTGCAAACTAAGTATCGCATGACTGGACCAAAGATGCAAAATATAGTGAATATGGGTTTATTATCCTTTTCAATGACGTTACACTGATTGCGATGTTCTTTCTTATAATGCACCAATACATTAATTTTGGTTAATTGAATTATCCTCTGTGTATGATAAAATTAATATTAAAAAATTAATATCGATATGCACAAAGTTTTTTTTATTATCTTTAGTTCTTACGTTTGTTGATAATGCCTTTGGAGTCAAGATGACAGTAGTATTCCACAAATGGATTTTATCGATTAGAACACTTATCCTTAAGGTATAGTTGACACCAAAAATGGCGGATTCCGAAAGCGTCGCTGATGCCAAAAACTCCACGATATCATCGTCCGTTGTTTCATTTGTGTAGTAATATTCTAAATTACCATATCAAATTAACATTTAGAACAATAAATTACGGGAGCAGCTTACCAAGTTCATTGGAAGATCGCCACTTTCAATTAGCAAATTTAATAAAATATCCCACTCTCTCAATTCCTATACAGCGAACTGAAATTCTTTCTCAACCACAAACGAGATAATAATGCAGTTATTATAAAAATAACACTGAATTTTTTTAATTTTCTAAGAAGAAAAAATTTAAACATTGTAAATCCATTACTTCGGTTAACCCACTGTTTTGGTAAAGTGTAATGCAAGGCTTCAGGACTAATGGCCATGTGACTGCATGCATAGATGATAGACTCCCACTGTGCTCCCTTTCCACAAAGAAAAAGTATGATAATGAAAAATAAAAGTAAAATCAGGACAAAGTGAACTGATTTAGGGATTAAAAAACGAGGCATTTTAATGTCTGTTAAAGAAAAGATATGCATTCAAAATTTATTAGATTGACTAACTGATTTTAAAATAAAGGATGAATAATTCTACAATTTATAATGAATGAAATTCTAATAAAAGATACACATTAATATATTGTAGACAAAATATTTACGAGTTTCATCTTAATATATCGCAAAGCTTAACGCAATTAAGATAGTGTGATATGTTAAGTGAAAGATCTCCCTATCAAAACACCTGAAGTTATGCTGTTTTAAATATATTCATTGATTTAAATGTTATATGATTCATGTATAATTGTCATGAAATTGTTACAAGTGTTTAGTAAATACATAAAAATATCTAAAAATGCATACATACTGGTGAAAAATTAGATCCAAAATTTGACAATTGGTTATACAGAGAGACAACAGACGTATATGGCGTTTCAGATTCATCCGAAATGATGACTTCTATATGGGGGCTGTAGAGAGGAATCCAGCATCTGAATTGGAATGCACTCGGTATATATTTCTCAGCTTGGATTATTTTAGGCACCGAAGGAAACAGTTCACAAAAAGCAGTTTTATTTAGTTTCTAAAATTAATAAAAATAGTGGTGTGACAACATAATATCGAAAACTTCTTCAACACTACATGTACCTATGATATGATAGTCCCAGGATTGACTGAATTAAAAGTTATTAGGAATTCGAATTGTCAGAATAATCTTAATAATTTTGCACTACTAGCAAAAAATCAAACAGGAGACTTATTTTGAAGAAGACACAAATCACCCTGATATATGAAAAATACTATTATTAACAGTCAAATAATGAACGAAGAAAATCGTTCTATAGAAAAGTAGGAATAAAGATCAAGCAATGAAAGAATTACCAAAACAGTTGGTATGACGGAAAAAGTAACTTGTCTAAAAAGTGTAAAGTCATCCTCCAGTATTTCCAAAGATGCTGTTATACTTATGTTTTCAACATCCTTCAAATCATTTGCATTGTGTAGAAATATAGTAAATTTGCATAAATCCTGTCGATTTTCCACCTCGTCGGAAGTTGATACATTGATCAATTCGTGTACGTTGCCGAGCATAGGAAAGCGTGTAAACCCAGTCTATATAAAAACACAAAAAAAGAATAAATTGTCAGACTGCTAACGTAAACAATTGTCCAAATTTGACCTTCTGACCAAAATTGTTGAACTTAACTAGAATACGATGTTGCATTTTATTTTCATTTTTTTAAACGTATATATTTCTATATACCAAAAGGCCAATGATTCCTGCAGAAATAATTATTTTATTTTATTTAATACTCTTCATTACTCCAATAGTAACCTCTTGTTCCTTGTTTGTTCTTTAACATACATTTAACCCTGATCCAAAATGAACAATGATATTTTTTAAAATCCTGAGCGATTGAATTTGTAATATGAAGTTTCAAATACAATTACTGGTAACATAATTATGCTAACCCCAAGGCCTTTTCTGTCCTGAATTTTGTATTCGTTTGAACTGTTTATTGAAGATCCATGTTTGCAAGACACATCTGTCACATCAAATAACTGCCCTGGATTTCTGTCCTTTAATTTGATGGTAATGTTTTTGTACACTCCCACTGGATAAATAGCCACAACTGTAACATTGGTTCTCATTCCGACATACAGTTCTGGATATAACTTATTATCAGGCAGGGTGTAGAATTCAAAAGTTACTTTTTCTGCAAACATAAAAAACAATTGTGATGCTGAGAATTATTTATAATACACAAAAGAATCAATCTATGTACCAAGTTATAATTCAGGACAATTGTGCATCTAATGATATCTTCATAGTACATAATCTAGTTTCAACTAAATATTAAAGTCTATCTTTCTTTCTAGATAGAATAGTAAATGTCTCAAGACAATCGAAGGCATGCCATATATAAAGCACAGGATGGAGCTCTTCAATTCAGTAAACTGAATGTTAACTGAAAGATCTGGAAAGGTGACTGAATGGCAGAGCTATGTCATTCAGTAATCAATCAGTGATCCTTCAGACACCTTTCAGTTGACTGAATAGCAGCGCAGCACTGTTAAGGTCTACCTTGTGGTCGCGCCGACCAGAAAGTACGGGAAATGTTAACTATGACATCACACAGAACAACAAGTCATCAAAAATGATCAAAAATAAAGTAATTCTCGATTGTTATGGGTACGAACACATTAAACTACATCAAAATTACCTCTGTGTGCAACTTTGTAGTCAAATAAGTCTAACAACGTTAAGTTATAAACAACTGACCGATCGCGATGCACTTGTCGATGTGACGTCATACTGTAAATTTTGACGCATATTTTGTGTAGAGAGAGGTGGATCAATCAATTTTTTTTTTTACATGGGAAAATGCATTTCATAAATGAACGGAGGATAATCTTAAGACAATTATTATACCATTAAATCCTATTTATTATGCTTATTTTAATCCAGCATGTATTTATTTTTTAGTGCGTGTATTATTTCTTTTCTAGAGTGTTTAATGTACAAATTCGATGTGTTTGATATCGGGAAGCCTATCTAAATCCGCTTTTTACAAGGGCATACACTTAACAGATTATTACGATCTTTTGGATATAAATTAAGAGAATGTTTAATTTATTAAAAAGTCCTGCTGCTTCGATGAAATCTATAAAAAGAATTAATAAATACGTAAAATATTAAGCGAAGGTCATATAATTTTCAATCGGAGCTCATTTCTTTGATATTTATTCTAATAAAAGATGAACTCTATACAAAGCAGCAGCACTTTTCAGAATCTACTAGATAAGTATAATTTAATTATCATTTAAATTTTTGATAAAAATAAGTGTATGCCCTGGTAATATTGAAATTTGTTTATGACCTCCATTTGGGAGAATCATCAACACATATCACGTGACTGTCCATTCAGGGGACCACATTAAGTGTCATGCAAAGTGGTATTTACTATGCTGTTTCATTTAATATCAAATGTATATCATGATAAAATAACTTTACATAAATATTTTGTAAAAATAGATGCATCGTTTTATAAAGGTTTAAATCCGCTATTTTTATAGTAAGCCTTAACAGTGCTGCGAGAACTTCATCCTGCAATTATTTTAGCGAATTAAGAAAGTTCGAAAAATAATGCATACCAGCTCATCTATTGACAACTAGACTACAAAATCTTTCGACAAAATATCCGCACATGAATAGCTACAAAACGAATTTGAGAGAAATTGACTTTCACCAAATTACTGAGAGTTCCTTCTATGCAAAGACAATTTGTTTGTGGTAGGGATAAATAAGCAATATTTCAAGTTGCCAGTATTTAGTTGTCGCAAAAGTATAACCTTTTGCGATCAGAGTAATATATGTAAACAATTTTCACATCAAAAATACATTTTTGTAACAAATTAAATGCATAGGTTCGATATAGTTAAATATGAAATTGACTTAAAGGCGCTAAAGAAAACTTGCATTCAAATATTCGGTTTATATATGCTTCCTTCTGGTAATTTTACTTACCAGCTGTTGCTGACTCTTTGTAGAGAATTTCAGTGGAAGAAAAAACTGTTAATACATCTGATGCTAAAGTTGGAGTGATTGTCGTTAAAATATTGCTTTCCTTAGACATCATATAATATGATGGGACTGTTGTTTCAGAGTCTAATATTGGAAAAGTGACCATAGATATTATGTCTTCATTCGATGTCATGCTGTTGAAGATGGCTAATTTAGGGGTTGATGAAGTAGCGATATTTCCCAATAATACACTGTTTTCTTTTGAAATAGAATCGAAGAAAGTGTTTACTCCATTGAATGCTGACATTGAAACATTGGAAGTTGATATGTAGTTTTCCAACGACATAATTATGAATGATGAGACTAATGCAATAGATGCTGAACTTGAGGCAGTTGCTGAAATACTGTTTTCCTTCCAGGTTGCACTATAAGATGAAATTAGTTCAGCGGAAGTTAATGGTAAGGAAATGGCAGTAGACATACTGTCTTTCTCTGACATCGTATAGTTAAACATTACTGATTCAGGAAATGTTGAGAGTGGAACAACAGAAACTAATGTATTGTTTTACCTTAAAGTGGAATTGTATGTCGATAATATTTTAGTTGTGGTGAAGGTAGACGTAGGTTCAATCGTCGTGGATATGGAAGTCGAAGTCTGTACAATGGCTGTGGATATAATGTTCCCTTCAAATGTCTTGTCGTATGGTGTGCCTATGGCAGTGGATGTTTTGCTCTGCTCCTTCCAAGTCGTAATGTATGATGTGGACGTCGGCAATGTCGATTCCATCATGACAAATTTTATCATCAATAATTCCAGAATTGTAATATTTACTAAAATGAAAAAACGTATTTATGTCACACAACTTTGTCATGGATAAAAAAACACATTTAGGTATTAACATGAAAACAGGTAGGTATTAATACTATTACATTTTAAGAATTTCTATCCTGTGATTTTAAACGTTTATGAAAAAAAAAAATCTTTTTAATGTGGAAATGGTGTACGATTCTTACAGTATAATTATATGTCTTCAAAGTTCAAAAACCAAAAGTTTCTACAACATTAAGCATTGCGTGAAAATCATGACTTGATCGAATGTTCGAGACTGTCATTGGAAATTTTATAAAGCAGTCGACAGAACGTAAACAAAAAACATATTAAAAACGGTTATCTCATTAGTCTTATTTCTTTGCATAATTTTCTTTCTATGCTTAAGTATGCCATCAAATGTTTTTGGGTTTTTTCCATTGATACTAACTCTAAACCATTCCAAATGGTCACCTTTTTTAATTATCACAGTTTAATAAAATGTCCACAACATACTATGGAATCATTAGATTTCGTGGTGGCTCAATTTTCGTGGAATTCGTGGGTGCCTCTCATCCAGGAATTAACATTCTCCACGAATTAATAAATTATGGTTATAAAGTCATATTTCTCTTCGCATGTGTAAGAGAATACACGAAACTACGTTCCTACGAACAGTACATGAGGCAAATTACACCATAAAATATTGGATAATGTGATCAGGTGGCGAGTTCAAAATGGAAGTTGGAACAAAAATGTCCGATTTATAAATCTTTAAAAAAAATATTCATAGTTGTAAACATATCTGAGAAAGGTTCGAGTAAATTTTGTACAATCAATTTCGCAAATGGCCGCGCTTGCTTTAAACATGTACGTAAAAGAATGAATGTGAGCTTTCAATTCAGTAGTGGCCATGGTGCATTTAGCTTAAATAAGTTAAACGGTATAATTTCTAAAAAAAAAAAAAAAAAAAAAAAAGGGTTACACATGTAAAAAAAAAAAAAAAAAATGACTTTCTAAGATTGCAAAGGACTTTAACCATAATAAAATCAATAGATCGCTATCAAAAATATTTTACATGCATATGTAATGATCTAAAAACTCTGAAATTCTTTTTAAAAGGCGCTAATTTTGTGACATGACCAGATCAACGTAATTTGAAAAAAAAAAATAAGTGCGTTGATATCGTCGATACTTTAAAGAAAGGTCAGGGTTTTGTCAAAATACCTGATGCTATTATTTGTAACATGCGATTCTTTAATTTTTTTCAGCCAAATAGGCTCAATTAAAAAAAGAACCCATGGAATTGATGAAAGAGTTATCTCACAAGCTCAAAAATTTACACGTTAAAAAAAACCTCGAGAGATTTGTATTATCCATAAGGGCTTATAAACCCTATCGCTTAGAATCTCACCGTTCTTCTTGCAGCTTTTTACCTGGTAAAAATGTATGCCGCAAATATACTCCTTTAAAATAATCTTTCATGTGGTACATTTTGTACAAAACATTGGGTAAGGTCGAAATGATCATTGTATAAAATGTTTAAAATTCCTTAAACTTCATGTGCTTATGAACAACCATGATGACAAAACAATACCAGTTACGTTAGCGATACGTTAGTTTTGTATATCAAACGCAATATGATCTTTTAGAATATCAGTGCATCAACACATTTATATCTTTAAACATGTCATTAAAAAAATACGTAAGCCCGTTGGTGCCACTAAGGAAAAATTTTTATCTGGCGGCCGCCACATAATTTTCTGGCGGCCGCCACATAATTATCTGGCGACCGCCACATAATTATCTGGCGACCGCCAGATAAAACCTGGCTTCCTGATGCGCGCGCATGTTTTAATGGGAACTTTTAGGGAGTATTGGATACACTCTAATCTATTAGTTATATTAACAATGCAGAGCTTAAGTTTTGAAACACTGGTAGAGTGGAATGTACATTAGACTTTATTCAAATCTAGAATGATTTAGATGTTACTTTGTGCCTTGTATTAGTTGTTGTAAAACACTGTATTTCAGAGTTAATTATAAACTTTTAATACTGAACTAAACACCCGTTCAGGAAGTCTTAAGAGTACTCGATGGTCGTGGCCATTTTAAGAGACTGTATTGATCTCCTTTAGAAAAAGAGCTCCAAATAAAAAAAATTGGAAATTCCCTTGAAATTTAAAAAGTAATATATATGGATTTTTCTTTACTTAATAATAGTTAATAGCAAAACAAATCATATCTTAAAATTTTAGGTAAATGTGATGGTTAATTTGTTGACCATTAAGCTCCTTAATAATAAAAAACCTTAACTTTAGCTTGATGACTGTTATGTAAAGATGTATAAGTAAAAGGAACGCACTGCCTTCTATATGTTTTAATTTTGGTAGGCCCCCTATAAGAATTTTAAAAACACAGATTACAGTCAGGGTTTTTTTTTACCACGACAGCTTGCACAGACAATTTCACGAGTGCGGATCCAGCTATGACTTCATAAAGATAAACTAAGATACTATTAAATGTGTACTAGCTTTTGTAGCCATATAAATGAAACTATTTAACTGACTGTATTAAATCTGTGTTGTTAAAATGTTTAACAGCGGCTCTGTCAACATCCATCTTCTCAACCAAATATAAATACAACAACACACACATTTCTGCAAATTAAATATTATGGCGGCCGCCAGATAAATTATGTGGCGGCCGCCAATTAATTATGTGGCGGCCGCCAAATAAATTATGTGGCGGCCGCCAGATAAATTATGTGGCGGTCGCCAGATAAATTATGTTGCGGCCGCCAGATATTATATGGCGGCCGCCAAATAAAATATTTTTTTTTCACCTGGCACCAATGGGCTTCCGTAAAAAAATTATGAAAATTGTAATAACATTGGCCAGTTTGTGTTTTTTTTTTTTTAAATCACAAATTATATTTACAGGAAAGCATAACCCCGTTTCCTTTATTTTACGTTCAATCTTTTTTTGCTGTATGTATGTTTGGGAAAGATGGATGAGGGATGCTGACCTTTCTCCTGTAATCAAAGTAATATTTACATGTATCTTAAATATTTTGAATTTAAATAATAGTAATAGAGATAAAAAGATAAAAAAGAGCTACTATATGAACTCCGGTTATAGTATTAAAGTCCTTGGAAAAATCATTATTTTAATATTAATATTTTATGATCTCACTGTATCGAAAGGAGTTCAATACGAGAGGGTTTGATACAATTGTTTGCAAAAATTGATATTGCATCATTTTCTATGATCAAAAAGACACAAAAAGGCATATTCACGTTATATTTTTATCGATAAAAATAAATGTCAATTATAAAACAATCTGGGCTGAATATGACAGACATCTCTATACCAGTTCCAATTGTTTTGTTTTAGTTTAATAAGTATAAAGTAAATTCTTTTTAGAAGTAGGATATGGGTCCAATACATTAATTGCCATAAATAAAAAAAATATACATATATTTTTCAATAAAAATATAACTTTAATGTACCTCCATAGACACAGACAAAAATAACTCGTGCAAATTGATGGTTTTTGAGACTCATTTTAAGAATAGGGTACCCGCTTTTGAGACAAAGTTACATCTTAAATAAGAGAATTTTGACCTTTTTCTCAACAAATGGTTGTAGAGTGGACACTAATAACCTCCTTTCATATTTTTTCAGATTTTTAAATCTTAAATTTAAGTCTGTAGCTGTGCAGTTCATATTGATTAAAAAAATGCATTGTTCTGCCCTTGTATGCGTAATTTGCATACCAAACAACATGTTGAACGTCATATTTATTGCTTTTGTATCTATTGACAACAGTTTTAGTGTGTTTTGGACAGAAACAAGCCAGTTCAAGAAATGTTTACTTTTTTCTTCTGAAATGTTAAAAATGGTCGCACATCACACTTAATAGTCTACATCAGAAAAGTAATTATAAAAATTCCGACATCTGTCATTCATAAACACACTGTATGTATACTAATAAAATTTCAAAGGTTAAAAAATTTTATTTTTAAGCTTAGTTCGGGGTTTCTGCGAAATAAAACCTAAATGTAATATGGAATACAAACACAAAATAAAAAAAAGATCAGTGAGATCCAAATCATTATTGCTTCATTGATTCGATACATTAAAATTTATAGACTAGCAATTAGTTTTCAAATGGTTTGTTTATGTCGCAGAGTACATGCACACAGTAATGTACTGTACACAGAAGATCTAAAGCATGAATAATTTGTTGTAATGGCAGCAGTTAATTAAAATCTTATAATAATCTCCCCTGTAGTAGCCTCCGATGTTACAATATCCACTAATGTCATATAATGTCACTAATGGTCAGAATCCTGACCATTACTGATATATTGTTAAGATTAAAGTATTTCCTAGCCGTTCACCAATATTATTATTTCAAAATTATATCACTTATGGTCGAACCTCCCACCCACTAATGATATGAAATTAAAAAAAAACCCGCATAATAAATACACTAATGACTATCAATGACATTCTTTTTTATAAATAGAAGAACTTTAGACACCTGCATCTTTGCATGGCATGTATATTTCAATGTTTCCAAAAAGGAGCATTTGATATATTTTTTAAATAGACAATCAAAATAAGTACATAGCGGGGCGCAATATTGACTTGTATTGCATTGGTTCTGGTGGATGGTGTTGTCCAGTGGATGGACGTCAACCATTAATGAAACAATTATGTATGCAAAAATAGCATTGTTTTAAAAATATGCATGTTTGCATGTCCCTTTGTCTTTTTTTTTTTACTACATATAGCTGAAAAGATTTTGAATATCAAACTGGTTTTAATTTTGCCTTTCCATTTCTTTTATTCAAATAAGGTTTAATCTTACAGGCAAATGTTTATAAGAGTTATTACTTTTTGACTGCATACACAGCTCTTATTTTGAGTTATCAGGACACATTCTAGATATGTTGTCTGATGTAAAGAGGTAGAAGTGAAAACAAGATTGGCGTCTGTTTACACAGTTTACGACATTGTCTTAAATGTTAATTATCAGCTACACTCTGTCCCAAGATATCCTCAATTCACATTTTACTTAATTACTCGATATTTATAAATACCTCAGGCATAGGGCTCAAACTGTGTTCACTCAAAAGTATGAAAAATTTCCAAGATTTCTCAGTTCAAAACGCCCCCATTAGCTTTTCAGGTTTCAATACACGGCTAAAAAATGTGATGACTACGGAAATTATGTATTGTAGCAAGCCCGGATGATAAGTCGAAAAATTGCTCGAGTGACTTCCGAATGGAGAAAAGATGTAAACATTCCCCATTATAAATCTCTGTAAGAAATCTGTTTTCGTTCCCCCAATTTTTTTCGAGTGAAAAATAATAATGTGTCACTAAAGATATATTGGAAATTTTACCTTTCATCGATTTCAATTGCACTTCATTCACAGGTATGTATATCTTTATAAAAAAAATCGTCCAAATATGCAGCATATATATCTTGGGACAAACTATAGATATTGATATCTCATTTATGGCAGTTTGAGGTAAAATGAATTAAGTGCAGAAAAACTCAGCACTGTATATTATACTAGTATTTTAATATATTTTTATAGTATAAATTGCTAAGTTACATTGTAACTATATTCAATCAACCTAGACGTATGCAGACTGGAAAGAAGACTTGCATGTGCCTAAAAGATGAACGAAGAAATATTATTAGAAACTTTGTCCAACCCAAAAAAAAAAAAAAACTGAAAAAAGCAAAGTAAAACCCGATTGAATACTCTCTCTTATACTCATTTAAGCCAACATAGAAATAGACAGAAAGACGTGCAAAACTGTTTATGTTTAAAACAGTGTTATTACCCAATTGTATCATTAATGGTTAAGGTCTTAGTCTAATACAATACAATTCATATTATTTATGGTCAATAAGGTAATTGTTTTGCGTTTTCTATTCCATATCTCACATGTCATTGTGGGTTGGCTATAGTATGTCCCACGATATTTATGCAGCATATTTGGATGATTTTAAAAGGAAGTGAACATGAAAAAAAAAATTGTTGCTTAATAAATTTTAAAAGACTTTTAAAACTTAGAAATGAGACCTGTAACCTTTTTGTTTATTTCTATCATGAGATTTTATCACTTTAACACTCTCAGTGAAAGGTTTATGGAGGTTATCCATTTTTCCGAGCATGCATCTGTTCTCTGACGTAGACAAGCCACATTGCTTCTGGTGACTGGTTCAATGATAAAACTGGGTCAAAGAAAAATTATGCCTGGATGTGCAGCAAAATTTTGTACTGTCATGAGAGGACAAGGATTCAGTATATTTCTATAACTGAACCTTAGGTAACTACACATGATTTGTGCAAAATAAAAATAGATAATTTGTGAAATATGAGACCGTGGCATTCCAAATGTTTGTACGGAGATGTGGCAGTCAGTGTTTACATATTAAATAAAATGCTCTTTGTAGATTTCAAATAAATGTAAAAATGTAATTTCATTTTCTTTGTGGGGTTTCTTACCGTTACTTTTTATTTAAATGCTCTAGAAATCTTCCTCTCTGATTTGTTTTAATCTTAATTAGATTAAATCTTGATGATACGTAAGGCGGTTCCGTTTATGCTGTCAGAAGAATAACAGAACTAAGTCACATTTTAAAAATCAGGATGCTGAGCAATGCACCTTGTGTGCTTATTTATGTAGCACACATAATGTTCAAACTCATAACAACAAATTAAGAAATTCCTGAGTGCAAGAAAAATAGGTCACAGTAACACTGATCCAGGGACATTCCATTCTAGTTAAATGTCACATTAACTGCAGTGCTGGTGCCTGGTGGGAATGCATCATTCTGAGATCTAAAATCTTCCTCCATAAACCTTGTTTCAAAATGACAACTATTTACATTCATATCAAGTTTCAATTCACATTTTATTGATGACATTTTATCTCTGTTACTAAGCGTGTGTAAAGATGCAATGTGTCTCACTGATGTCAGCATCAGTGCTGCCCTCTCTTAGATGCTTAGAGATAACCCAGCAGGGAGGTAATGATTTTAACAATATGACAGCCTTCATGGATTGCAAGAATTAGTTATTCTAACTGATATATCTTCTTACTGAGGAAAGCTATATCTAAATGGTTTTCAGATATCATTATATACATCAAACAGACAAATTTGAGCCCATGATAATTTTTTCATGTTCACTTCCTTTAATACAAATACACATAACTGTGAAAGAAGTGAATTTGAATTTGATGAAAAGAAAAATATTCAAGATATCTTTATTGACACAGTAACCTTTTTTACTCTGAAAAATTCACAGGAACAAAAACATATTTCTTATGGACATTTATAATAAGAGATGTTTATATTCTTCTCCATTCGAAAGTCACTTGGAATACCTTGCACAATTTTCAACGTTATCATCCGGGTACTTTAATCTATTTTGCAATGCAAAATACCGGTAGACTTTTCTTTTTGTTCATACTATAGAATGAACATAGTTTGAACCAGAAGGTATTTATAAATATCGAACAATTTAAGAAAATGTGCTGCATAAATATCTTGAGACAGACTACAGGTACCTCTTTAATGACATTTTTTTTTCATTAATAGTCAGGACACTGACCCCGGAAGCATTTTTATATTATTAATAAATACTGTATCATTTGATATTGCTATACACCCCTTTAAATTACTTTTTTTTCTCTTAAATTAGAGCAAATCAAATGTATGGGATTGTGCAGTTAGTCGCTCAGGCAGGAAATCTTTAACACATAATTACAGAATGTTAATATAAACAGCAAAGATTACTCGTGAAAGCTGTATTTGTATAATTTTGAGTATTATCTTTCTATATCTTACAACTAATACAAACAGGGCAACATTTCAAAATTCAATAAAATTAAAAAAAAAACCCAGAAGATAATAAAAAAACCCACTGTGAACAAACGTATACACTAACAATATTACATATATTTTAAAAAAAGGGGGTATAATTTTAATCTTTTTGTGAATATATGAATATATTAACTTAAAACTGTTTCCGCAAACCTCATTGTCGCATCCTTTAATAAATGATTAACTTCAATTGCATTTCCTAATCCAAACTATCGATTTTTTCTTTTTATTATTTTTATTATTATTTTTTTTTTGGGGGGGGGGGGGGGGGGGGGGTTGTGGCACCAAATATGTTTTGCATGTACATTATAATACAATGAGAACATAGTTTATGGTTCAGATTTTACAAATTAAAGGTTGTATTGGACACCTCCATATTTTGACGTACATACATGTATCCTCTATCGAAATAAACAATCAAGTCGAGTATAATTTTATGAATGTTTTCCTTTCACATATTATTACCTAACAGCATATCGTAATTGATCTACGAATCTGAATGTCGTGATTACGATGTCCGCTGGTGCATTTAGGTTTTTTACCTTTCCAAAAACGTTTAAAGAGAAATCTCTTGTCATGGACATTTTAAGACTGTATTGATCTCTATTAACAGAAGCGCTCCATATCGAAATTTAGGAAAATACCCCATTTTAAAGTTTAAATATATTGATATTTCCTTTATTGAATTATAGTTTATAGCTTGATAATTCATATTCTAAAACTTTAGAAAAATCTGATAGTTAATGTGTTGACCATCCAGCCTCCTTAAAACAAATTTTTTGGTCAACAATTGTAAAATTTGAAAATTCTAAACCGTTGAAAGTATTTTGATAAAATTTACTTTTATCCACATTAATTTCTACAGGTGTCGCATACTACCTTAATGGATAACAGCATGAAGTTTATGTGTATTTTTTAATAAACTTTGTCAAGTATCTGTTCTTTTTCTTTTCATCGATGCCGTTCATTAATTAAACAATTTTCATATTTTCTCTTCTTTCATAGAACCTGAGACCATTACCTGAATATTATGTTACGCGTATTGGGACATATTTTAAAAGTTGTTAATAATACCCTCTGAATTCAACAACACAAACGACAGTAGAAAATGTTTTAAAACAATTGG
This sequence comes from Magallana hongkongensis, assembly GCA_016163765.1. Classification (NCBI taxonomy): domain Eukaryota; kingdom Metazoa; phylum Mollusca; class Bivalvia; order Ostreida; family Ostreidae; genus Magallana; species Magallana hongkongensis. The sequence goes on from WFKH01003881.1 coordinate 59,430,264, forward strand.
TGAATACTTACCACAGGTCAGTAAAGATAATCCGTGGAAAAAACGAAAATGTTTTTTATCCATTTTGATTGCAGAAATACTCGGTCAGATGGAATGAATTTGGTGGAGAAGCGGATAAAACAAATGATTTGACGATCAAAATGAATCAAACAAAATAATCAAAAGGCTTTTTGAAAGGTTATTCAATTCAGGTTGTCAAACTCAATTTTATCTAAAATCTAAATTCGGCGTTTCCGTTATATACTGTTTAGTTGAAAAGATATAATCGCGCCTATTTATGTAAAGTAACCAAATGAATGAATATTGTTTAATTAATAAACTTATTTATTTATTTATATATCTCTCCCATAAGACATAATTTAAACGGGATTGAAACTCAAATAAATATTGACGGATATATTTGCTGTCTTAGCTAATCTATTACTAAATCAAAGGAATTTGTTATCTATTCAAAATAAAACGATTTCTAAACCAATCTAACTTGCGCACTGATGTGAGTAGTGTTAAGTGTTAGATGATGGCTTCGAACGAATGGTCTCGTCAATTTTTAATGGAACATGCACATTAGCCTCTCAAGTTTATTTCAAAGATGCATAAAAATGCTGCTATAATAAATACGGACTTCCGAAAACGTTCGATTGTTGGGATACAAAACGATATTTCAAATATATTGTTACTCATAACTTTAAGTTTATGCTGTTTGAACTTGATTTATTCTACATTAGACATTAACTAGTCAATATCATCAATACAGAGCGCAAACCAACTCAATAAAATTAAAGGCATTGAAGTCTTGACAAATGGCATAATTTGAAGATATGGTATGCATGCACCAGTTCAAATTATTGTATTTCCAGTATGGAATCTACTAAAGGGTTGCAACCGAAGTTACATGTATGTTAAATATAATTTTGTTTGGAGCGAAGATTTCAAAGAGTTATAAGATATGATGATGTTTTATCTTTCAGTATCTTATCCATCTTTATATTTGGCATTTTGTCTTTGCAATGGATCATACGTGTGTTCGCTTGACAACAAAACAAAAACATTTCTCCTTACTGCCACTTTACCTCAATCAAAAAATGTTAACTAACTCGCACCAACCACAATTTCTTGTTGTAAAAAAAAATGAATTCTTACCCCTAAAATACGATCAATTTAACGATAAATAAGCTATAACCATCGCCACCCCCTCCCAAGAAAAAAGTACAGAATAGCTTTTACACCCCAAGCTTAAAAACCCCCCAAAAAACACCAACTCGCTATAATGCATTTGAGTATCCAGGATCTTGAGGTTGAAGATTATTATAATCTTTTTTTTAAACCTCTACATCTGAATTCTGTGCTTTCACACAGGACTGTATAATTATGAATAATTTCTATTCATTTAGAGAGAAAAGTTAACAAATTGCAAAGTTGTACGTGTATGTTTAGGTAAAATCCTTAAATTTGTGATAAAGACCTTTTCAAAGAGGCGTCTTTTTCCGCTATATAATTTTTAATGTGTATTAAAAAAATGTTTTCAAGAGATTCCTCCAACACTATCATATAGCCACAACTGCCAAAACAGTGATTAAGGAAAACTTTCAATTAACGTAAAGGTGCAACAGACAATAATATGGATAAAGATATTCAATCAATACTAAAACAGAAAAAAGCTGAAGGAGAAAATCCAAATTAATTTACATAATTAGTGTATTCTAAACCCCACGAAATTCTGAAACCGAATTCTAAATATCGCTGCAATATACTGAACGCTCCACTTCCACCCTCCCCCAATGAAACTTCCAACTCGTTCAAAATATAATGGCCGCGAAATATTGAAATCCCTTCCCAATGTTTTTTTATTTAATATTGGAGCAGGGACTCAAGATATTATGGCCGCAAAATATTGACCCCCCTTCTTATTTTTTAACATTCCTATTGGAGAGGAGGTTAAAAATATTATTGCCAAGAAATATATACCACCCCCCCCCCCCATTTTTTATAAGCTCACCTGAGCTGAAAGCTCAAGTAAGCTTTTCTGATCACATTTTGTCTGTCGTCTGTCTGTCCGTCTGTCCGTAGACTTTTCACATTTTCAACATCTTCTCCTGAACCACTGGGCCAATTGCAAGCAAATTTGGCACAAAGCACCCTTAGACAAGGGAAATTCAAAGTTGTGAAAACTAAGGACCATGCCCTTTTTCAAGGGGAGATAATTAGGAATTATTGAAAAGTTTCAAAATCTTCTTCTCAAGTACAATTTGGCAAGGAAAGCTGTAACTTATGTGGAAGCATCCTCGGGTAGTGTAAATTCAAAGTTATGAAATCCATGACCCCCGAAGGTAGGGTAGGGCCACAATGGATGGGGGGGGGGGGTCGAATTATGACATAGGAATATTTAGTGTAAATCTTTAAAATCTTTTTAAGAACCTATACTATAAAATCATCCTGTTAAAAAAGGGACTTTATATTAAATATAAGAATATCCAGGGGGGTAATGGATTTTTATTTATACAGGATCTACATGTATTATACTACATGGTCCAGATATTTTGTATTACGACTCCATTAAGCTGATTTTATTATACCTATTGTTCCTCAGGTGAGCGATGTGGCCCATGGGCCTCTTGTTTTCTATTGAAGAGGGGGTTCAAGATAGTATGGCAACGAAACATTAAACCTCTTCCTATTAAAATATTCTCTTTGGAGAGGGAGTTCAAAATAGTGTCCTTTTTATAAAAAAAATTAGATTATTGAGAATCTAATTTTTTTTATAGGACAATATTATAATATTGACACCCTATTCGCCTTTGACAGATATCACGGCTTACAAACATTATAAAATTAGAATCCACAAAACAATTGTATACCGACAAATGTGTCTAAACAACAAGAAACAAACATAAATGACTAGGAATATGGATATAGAACAGAATCTTTAACACATGTAGAACAATGAGAATTTAATATTATATGCGAAAAAAAAGAGATGCAGACAAAAAAAACTATGAGTATATGAAATGGAAAGCAAACAACGAAATTTCTATGACTATTATATATCAAAAAATAATATGAAAATGTAGATTCTCCAATCTTTTTCCATGAAAATCACGATGTATGTACTATTTTTTTTTTCGCACGGCAAAGAGTAACCGGTACTTGAATTAACGGTATTACGCACATTTTTTTCTGACTTGAATATCAATGTTCGGAGCTTTTGACGGAAAGCTCCAAATGAATCAATTGTGTATTTAAAAATAGAATTAACGTCATCAAATTGTACAATTGTGATGAAAAGAATTAATTCATTGCTTTTTTAAATTTTATCAAATCATATTTAGGTTGTCACTTTTATCAAATCATCATACAACATTTAAAAAAAAATATGTACTAGAACTAGAACTCTACGGCTTGCTATTATTAGAACCGATTTGGTTGAGTTTTTCCGATGGCGTCGCGTTTAATTATATTAGCTACGTCATGCATAAACAGTACCCGCACCTTAACCACAAACTTTTTTATTGGTGGATTCAGCTTACCGCTGATTGGCTGCTGGTTCAGACTATATTATGCACGGACAGAACAACAACATATCATAGAATGAAAAATTCACCGGGGTACTCGTGACGGTCTAAATTGGTTTTTTTTCAAAAGTGTATACTTGTGACAAAACATACATACGGTACATATGGCTGTAGCTCTACGAAGAAATTTTGGGTTAGTTAATATAAAGCTACAGTGCATA
>WFKH01003881.1:59440440-59469483 GCA_016163765.1 Magallana hongkongensis
AAAAAAATTATAATTTCTAGATCGTGTTTACACTTACCGCCGAACGAATCGCCGATTACCAATAATTTCACTCGGTTATTATGTGATACGGAAAATAATTTGATAAAAATGTGTTTAAACAATAGTTCACTAAATACATCGGAGTTATTTATCTTTTTAATACATAAATCTTATAAAAACAAAAATCCAATCGCTTACCTGTTCGTTCACGTTATTGTGTACACTCTGCGTACGATTTAATTTCACCGTTGCACAGGTAAATATAATATCCTGTTCTAAGAATTTTCGGTCTTATGTTTTAATTAGTCATTTTGAGTACTACATTAGTGGAAAAATCATTTCTTTCTCAAATTTCGATTTATTTAACTTTTACTTCTAAATTTGGATGATATGGGATAGGATATGATAGGATAGGATAGAGCTTATTTGCAGGATAGGATGCAGGATATAGGATAGGATAGGATTGTTTTGTCAACTTTCCACAGTAATTATATCTCTGTGAATCATAAAAGATATATCTCAAAAACTTCTTTTATTTATGAATTAGTACATATAGGTAAAAACAAGCAGAATCGTTTGATGTTCAAATAGTACAGAAAAATAAATTATATCTCCACGAACATAAAGGAGGCTAACAGTGACTTAAACCAGGATATCATGTCAGCAGAAAAAAATGCTTGACTATTACAAATAGCATGATATATAAGAACTATGTAAGTCAAATGGACGAAAAGATATGCAAATTTGGGTAAAAATGACGATTTCAAAAATTATTTTCCGTAAATAAAAACCAAAGTTATGATCCGCGGTGTAGAAGCCTATACTATAGTTACTGAGCTATGAGGGTTTTCAGCCAAATCGTTTTACAGTGACGTAGTGTTTTGAAAATTGAAGGTCTTAATCCACTGAGGTACCTTAAATGAATTAAGCTACACTACATTATTTCCAATGATTTCACAGAGTGTCCAAGTTGTTAATTTTTCTTGGTTAGCCATGAATATAACGATTTCCTGGTATTCTACCTTTTGTTGGCATTAACAGGGTATGTGCATTTTTTTTTCTCCGAAATTGCATTTTTAGTTAACAACTCGCAAAATGTCATCTGACCGCTAATTCCCACCGATGAAGTCACCGTTGATTCGTTTGAACAGAATACGACATATTAATGGAAGATATTTTCTTTACCATATATTACCATTATTTCTTTTGAAAACAAACCTTAATTACTTATTAAATTATATGCATGCATATTAACGATATATATACTTTTTAGCCAATCCATACATAAACGACGAAGACAAATTTGTTACTGATGCTATGAATTTCATTGAAATTTTCCTATGATGTTGAAGTAGATGAGAATCATATTGTAAAGTCTGGACAAGCCAGCTTCATCTAGTCACATTTTTGGCTATTTTTGGAAAGAAGTAGGTACATTTTCAGTTGTTATTTTTTCCCGTTTTAAAATGATTTTTAAAAACATCACAAAAAATTGAAATGTTACATTTATTAAAACAGGAATACCTATGAATTAAGAATCTATATATAATTACCCAATTTCACGGGGGTAATTGTCGCCTATGATAAAGCTTACGTGTATAGAGTTTTGAGCAAGATTTCAACATAAAAATATACTGTTTGGATTAAAATGGGATTTTCTTACAATGTATATTAGACGTCAAGAATAAACTGTGACTGTACGATAAAAGGCACACGATGTAATAGATACAAGAAAATTTAAACAAGTGGAGAGGAAAAAGTTGCAAAAGAAAACCTTTACAGTTTTCAATTTCTTGGTGTGATACATATAATAATGTAATAAAGACACCATTAAACATTAATGTTTTTCATAAATAAACTAGTAATAATAGCCAGTTGAAATCTAAAATGATTAAATAATAAAAAAGAAAAACAAGGAAAACGTAAATGACGCTACAGGTGATGTGTACGCAAATTCGACGACAACGGATCATTTTGATATGGGATTACAAATTTAACTAGGGAATACATTAAAGTTTTATGTATAAAAAGGTAACGTAAATGCAAATAAGTATAAATGAAAAGTAGTAACAAATTTTGATTTGTTTGAGTAAGACAGATTCATTATAAAGATAATGTTACACTTCATTCTAAGTTTAGGTAAGAAAGACAATGCTTTTTATTATAGAATTAATCAAGCATAAGGATGCATAATGAAGAAAAATACACTGCTAATAACAATATTTTGACAAGCCTATTATCATCCTTAACTAAGTCAAAAGGACATTCTGGTACTAAACATATCACAGAGAGAGAGAGAGAGAGAGAGAGAGAGAGAGAGAGAGAGAGAGAGAACTTGTGTGCTGATTATAATACTTAAGTTGAAGGTTTATCACTGAATTTCATTGTTTCGCTTTAGGTTTCTATAGTTGGTCATTTAAACGGGTTTTTATTTCAGGACTCCAAGTGGTACGCCTTTCAATTAGAACAGCTCAGGCAATGCGCCGCGTGCTACTTGGCTCCTTCTACATACATATAGCTAGGAGAAAATTATCGAAAGAAAAACATTTCAAGTTTATGTTTTCTTAAAATAATATTAAAATGAGTGTTCCTATTCTAAACTTTTCAACGATTATTTCCCTTCGACTTCCTGTTTTTACTCATGAACGGGCGATCAGTGTCCCGTTTCCTCGCTGAAGTAATCTTACAAGTAATATATTTATCACTTTTAACATTGTTCATAATCAGGTATTTTGCCGGGTCCTGTTTACAACAATTTTGTGAGTGAATGGGTAAATGACATGTATCAAGGTAAGGATAAACAGATACCGGAATAACAAAAGTTACCAAAAAACTATCAATCCATACACTTGGACCATCGGACACATAATTATACTATTTATATGTTTGAATGAATAGAAACCCGTGTCGAATAAGTTGAATAGATTTATCAAAAAAATATTCCTACTCTCTATGTATTTTTGATATACCAATATCAGATGACGTTATTGATACATGCTATGGGATATACCTTTCTATACAAGAGCTCTTTTGATCTACATATCCTAGAAATATACAGAAATTGGCAACTGATTCCTCATTTTGACTAGCATATATTCTTCAAACATGACATTGTCGTTAAAAAAAAAATTAATACCATTATTTCCAAAATTAATATCTGTCATTCATTTTAAAAATAAAAATATTATTTTGTTTATTTATATAATATGTTGGAGAGAATCAAATCCTGTGATTATTGTCCAGAAATTAAATCACCACAAATATTAAGTTATGAATAAGTTCTACACAACATTATTTGCGATTAATTCACAGAGACTACAAGTTGTTAATTTTTCTTGGTTAGCCATGAATATCACTGTTTCTTGGCATTGCACTTCTTGTTGACATTGACATAGAAACGTGCATTCTTCTTTCTCAAAAATTGCATTTTCAGATGGCAACTCACAAAATGCCACCTGACCACTAAATCCACCCGATGAACTTGCCGTGGATACCTTCAAACAAAAGAGATAACACATGGTTATTTATTAGGAGGATGACAAGGGAACGAATTCATGTACAGTGTTTCATTTATATTCGTTGCATCAAATTTAGTGGATAAAGTAAACATCAGTTTTAAAGAATACATGTACATGAAAATGTATACATTCTTTGTTAAAAATATACAAGTTTGAAATCATAATTAACTATCTAAAAATTTTTTATAGGGTTAAAATAGAGAACACCGGATTACCATACCGCAATGAATTATACAAAACAAAAACAAAAAAGCTTGTCTTACATGATTTCCTATAACTTCAGATAACCCAGGCAGATGAATTGAAATATAAATGATTCAAGGCAACTGTACAAAGTCATGAAAGTTTAAAGGTATTTATTGATATTTTACGAATATTAAGGTAGCATGGGACACCTGCTGATATTAATGTGGATAAAAGTACATTAATATTAAAAGACATTTATAAAAGACAACAGATGAACACCAACTGGCGTTTTTGGTCATGGCTTATTTATTGAAATTGAACATGCGTTTTAACAACCGACCTGCCACCCAATTGCTTATTTATTGAAATTGAACATGCGTTTAAACAACCGACCTGCCACCCAATTGGGTGGCAGGTCGGTTGTTAAAACGCATGTTCAATTTCAATACATAAGCCATGACCAAAAACGCCAGTTACTGTTCATCATATGGCTGCACAATCAATCAATCAATCAATCAATCAATCAATCAATCAATCAATCAATCAATCAATCAATCAATCATCAAATCAACAATCAATAGTTCAATCAATAAATATAAATCAATCACATCAGCAATAGGATTGTTCAATCAATCAATCAATCAATCAATCAATCCATAAATAATCAATCAATCAAAGTGTTTGATCAATCAATATAGATCAATTACATTAGCAATAGGATTATTGAATCAATCAATCTATAATCAATCAATCTATCAATCAATATCAATCATCATTGTCAATTGATGAATTGAGTCAATAAATAATGAATGGATCAAACAGTAGATAAATAACGCTTTGCTTAAAGCGGGTTAATGGCTAAGGCTAGGTAGACCCTGGGCACAGTTGACCACCTATTCCCAAGCTTTGAGCCGGCCCTGGAAACCTTGCCATGTTGCAAGTTCCGAAAAACAAACAATTTTTAAGAGTTTAAATAACTTATTTGAATGGTAATCACAGATGGAGCACAAGAAGAAGTGAATGTGAAATAAGCCATGACGAAAATGGGTATCGTGGTAGATGTGTGTACGCATTGAGCACAAAATGAAGTCCACGATGGGAATTATTGTCCTGGTAGTTGGCGGTAGTAAGTCACGTGTTTACACTGTTCCAATGTGAATTGAATCCCATGATGAGAATGGTTATCGTGGTATTTGGTAATAGCAAGTCGTGTGTTGATGCCAAACACGAGGTGAAGACCAAGGTGAAACAGGAATCCTGGTAGTTGATAATAGCAAGTCCAGCCTGAATTGTTGACTGGAACATAAAACAAAGAGCACAGCAGTATCTGATATACTTCGATTAATGTCCAAGTAATGAACATGATTGAATAATTGATGGCAATGATTAAATTTGTTTATAGCTATTCAAACATGATTCCAAATAAATAATTACAAATAGTAGCCATATGCACAATAACAACCACATGTCGTAATTTGGCTGCAAAATAATCAACGGACAAGACAATAATTAAGTTGCATGAACATGGCAGTCGTTCAAATTGACGCCATCATGACACAATTCAAATAGGGTGGGAGGGTTTGGGTGAAATTTTATCTGATGATCCGGCACCATGAAAGAATTTGATGAAAAAGGATGACGAACCCGATATCGATTGCGAACACCCGACCCGATGGTTTAGCTCAAGCTAACCAAATCCTTATTAGGATCGTGATTAAGAAGAAGGTTGCTGTTGCTTGTATAAATGAATTTATCCTTAGGGATAAATTACATTATAAAAGACAACAGCTGAACACCAACTGGCGTTTTTGATCATGGCTTATTTATTGAAATTGAACATGCATTTTAACAACCGACCTGCCACCCAATTGGTGGTCAGGTATATGGCTGCACAATCAATCAATCAATCAATCAATCAATCAATCAATCAATCATCAGATCAACAATCAATAGTTCAATCAATAAATATAAATCAATCACATCAACAATAGGATTGTTCAATCAATCGATCAATCAATCAATCAATCCATAAATAATCAAGCAATCAAATTGTTTGATCAATCAATATAGATCAATTACATTAGCAATAGGATTATTGAATCAATCAATCTATAATCAATCAATCTATCAATCAATATCAATCATCATTGTTAATTGATGAATTGAGTCAATAAATAATGAATGGATCAAATAGTAGATAAATAACGCTTTGCTTAAAGCGGGTTAATGGCTAAGGCTAGGTAGACCCTGGGCACAGTTGACCACCTATTCCCAAGCTTTGAGCAGGCCCTGGGAACAGTTGCCTACATCAAAGACCTGAGAAACATTGCCACGTTGCAAATTCTGCCATACAAATAGCTTAGCTAAGTTGTTTGTCCGCCAGACGATTTGCAACCCAAAACCCTTTGAAGGGGCAGGCACAGGGATACAGGGATGAGGGGAAGTTTAAGGGTAAGCCATGACAAGAAATTAGAAGGGAGGAGGGTACAGCGGCAACTGGGAGCATGGGCCAGAAAATCAGAAAAACAATGAACGTTAGATCAACCTGCATTGACCTGTTGGGATATTAACTTATTGTAAGCTAAACATGTTTAAAAATGAATAATAGATAATTGTAAAATTTTGTAAAACTTTTAAATCCATGAAGCCATATAGGTTAAATGGATATAATATTAACAAAACATTGTATAGCAAGTCAGCTAGAAGACTGTTGAATGTAAACGATTGGGTTATATGCAAATGTTGGCCCAATCTCATACCAATTGTTATTCGGTGTATTCGAGCTCAAGGAAGGAAAACCCTTTGTATTGTATTCATCACATGTTTACAGTAAGGGTCGATTATCGATATGCATGAATCCTGACTTGTAAGTGCGTATGTGATAGGAATGGAGCTAGCAGTGGTTAGTACAACCATGATCTGAAATAAAGGTTGATTATTTGCTTTAAGGTGGCTTGCTACACCTTGAAATAGTTTAAGATTAGCATAAAATTAAATGATTATGATAGATATTATCATGGAAGGAGTATATAAGCCAGACAGGTTGAATAACTTGCAATTTGGAAATAAACATTTGTTTTCAAGAATTGATTGCGTAAACATTAACAAAAATCCCAAACGGATTCAAACTCGTAATATGGAGTTGACAAACCATATACTTAAACCACTACACAATCAATTGATAACAATGAATTCATAGTTTAACGAACATTTAAATCAACATCTTGTGACAATGTGTCTTGAAAAGTATAAGTCTAGGTGAGTGATGTACCTTAACATGTTGTCTCCAAACAAGTAGACTAAATTTGTAATTGAAATGATGTAACTAAAAAGTCTATGTGAGGGGTGAAGTATGAATAAACTGCGGGCAGGTATAATGTGGTAGTTAAGTAGATAAGCGACTAGCCTTCGCTAGGTGGCCATGCTTGAAATAATTTGTTAAAACTTGTGTCAAATAGCAGAATCCACCTGGCTGGGTGAAGAAGTAGTTGCTTACCAACTTGATGATTTGTGGGGATCAGGAGTGATTGTACTGTGGTACATGATTAAATTCCTTACAATGAGATGCATAATGTAATGTGGTGAATCGAGATGAACAATGCAGGTTGTAAATAAGGGAGTACAGAAATTATTGATGTTGAAAGTGCTGCAATTAGTCTGTGGGTGACACGAGGAAATGCATCTTATGGGCAATAAGTGATGATTGAGAAGCTGATAAAATGAATGCTATATGGTTGCCAGGAATTGAGATGGTGATAAAATATGTCTGAAGCTGACGTGGGACAAAACGTTTTAGATGAGATCCACTAAGTGGTAGGTTAAACTAGCGCTTAATGCTACTTCCTGACAACTGCGATGAAATATTTAAACTTGTAAAATGCGTACGGGTACTTATGATCATTGCGATGGTAGACTATATTGAACCCTACCTGCAGGAGGCCCTAGATGTTTATAGTTGATTGATGCTAAGTATGCATATGAGCTAAAGAAAAATTTGTGTCATCCACAAGCAGAATTTGGTCTAACACACAAATGTGCCTCTGTTTCTACGACACGCTACATTCAATCATGGCCATTTGCCTTCGACTGAATTCATGAAACAGATTTAAGTTAGTTGTAATGGGAGATGTTGGTGTAATGGATATATCCCGTGTTTGGATCATATGTAAGCCCGTTCCATAGGAATTCAACACAGGTACTTTTAATCAACATGTATAAAGAACTTGACGTCTGTGCATAAAGACCATGACTTACCAGAGAAGGGACATGTAGATTAAATGAATGCAACAAATGAGAAATACGGGTGGTCGTGACAATAAAGTTGACCGCTTGGCATTTTACCAAAGGTGTAAAGATATATGCAAGGTATAAATGATTTGACAATGTGACTGGCAAATGATTACTGGTGCAATTGTAATGCAAGTGAAGATATGATGTTACTGATAAATTACTAAAGAGATTAGAAATACTGATGGGACACTGAATGTATCCCTATCCCTAGTAAGTGATTAAACATGTTATCAGCGGCAGAGAACACACCCAAATCTGTAGAGCTTAAACCAAAGACCGACTTAGGATGGACTACTAAGTAAATAATTTAAGGTCAACTGTTAAGGTTAGAATTGCGTAAAACCTCAGAGGATTGATCCAAGGGTTAGAGTATTGACTGATGTGAAACTGTGGTTTGAAGTAAAAAGTGTTATGTATGTTATAGTGTCCTGCACTCTCGGAAGGTATTAATTAGGATGTATGAATAATAAGACAATATGCAATGCATAAGGGTTAAACAGTATTTATGTATGCTAATTGCCTGCAATGAGCAAGCCAAACCTGTCGGAAGTTTGTTTTGGGCGCCAAGCGCCTGAGATTGTGTGTTAATAAGACTTTATGTTAAGCGATGAGGGTTTGGCCAGAGATGTGACTGCTGGCAAATAGAGGATTAAATGTGCATTTCCTACCTAGACATACAGGGGTTTTCAAAGATAACTGAACATTGTAACTAGAAGAATGAACTGAAAGAGCTATGCTTGATTGCCGTAGGTAAATTTTTTTTTTAAAGAATAGGTTCCATTTGAGGACCTTTAAGCACATTGATTGAGGTTGTTTAGTTGTACCTGAATAGGGAGGACGCTGTAAGAAGATCTCTGCTGTTAATATCTATGTAGAAATGAGGATATGAACATTGGTAAAGGTCTGAACAAATCCCTAATGCATTGGGAAGCAGTAAAATATTGTCAAATTTTCGGGACAACCCGTCCCTTCTTCTGGACAACAAAATAAAAACTACATATGAAAGGAGAAAAAATCTACAAAACTAGCACTAAACTAAAAACTAAATAATATATAAAACACCGGATCGGAACGTGGCAACTACATCTTTGTATTAAAGATCATAAGCCCGAGAAAGAAAATCTCGTCCGACGCAGCGGATGGTCTGTGTAGGAGTGCTGAAAGATAACGCGAACGAATCAATTTGCTAATTGGGGGTTGCTGTTAATTAAGTTGTACTAGTAAGATAATTCGTAATGAAGGGTTGTAGGGGAGACAGGCTTTGTAAATGACCACATAAATATTTACAAAAGTGTAAAAACTAATAGGAGTTAAATGAAGAAAATAAAATGGATAAAAAAAAAAACAACTGAAAATAACAAAAAACAAAAAGAAAACAAAAAGAACCAGTAGAGATTAAACCGATTAAGGAACGAGCAAATAAGTTGAATACTTAACGTAAATGATAGTTTGCACATGGAACCAAAAAGATGATGATGGTGATATTGCTAAGAAAAAAATCAGGATGCTTTAGTTGATGTTCATTTTGGTGAAGTCACTTAATTTGTTCATGCCGTCAGGGTGGAATGACTTCAGCCTATGCATCCAAAATATTTCTTTATTTTTTTCTCTCCGCATCTGTCCAGTCTGGGCTGTGATCAATAACCAAAACCATCATGTCCTCCCATTTGTGACCATATAAGTTAAAATGTTCCCCGACGGGTTCTTTAATTTTCTTAGTTTTGATGGTGGAACGATGATTATTGATGCGCCTGCGGAGGTCTCCTGTTTCCCCTACGTATTGTTTCTGACTACATTTCCAATTGATGAGGTATATACAATTGTCAGTACGACAAGAAGTATTTGCGAAAATTTTGTAAGTACGGCAAGTAATGGGTCTAGCGACACTGATCCTTTTTACATATCACCAGATGATACGTTCACACCAGTCGGGATTTCTTTTGTTGATATCAGTGACTTGGGGAACGCCAAAAATATTCCAAAATGTTACTCAAATCTTTATGATGAATGTGCCAACAAAATTGGTCAACTTAAGACGTCATTCAAGATTACAGGAATGACAAGAGCACCAGGATTGGTGAGAATAATTTAAACATGTTAAATGGTAAAAGTAAAATATTTATATTTTGAAAGAAATTGTGAATGTTTTTCTTTTTATAAATGTAGCATAGAATCGTCAACACAATAAATGTTTTTGATCAATTCATCCGTAGAGAGATTTTGTAAGTATTTGATCATTTTTCTGTCGTTTGCGTTGTGAATTGATACACATTTTTCTCTGTGTTCACATGGACTAGTTGACTAATTCAACAAAAATGTAAACTTAAAGGCACCTTTGTATAAAAGGTTTTTCATTTTGTTCATTTAAAGAGCAATGCCCTGGTTATCTACGCGTGGTGGAAATTTACACAAATTACGAGGTATATACGCTTAAAACCGCGTAAAATACCCCGACGGATATGGTAAAAAAATCAAGCATCTGCGTATTTAATACCCACGCGTATCGTTTGACTATTATAATAGAAAACGCATACTAGTACCCTAACCACCAGCGTAAATAACCTCTTCAACAGCATTCTAAATTAAATTAAGAATAACCAAGAGAAACAAAAAGAAATAGTTTGGTTTAAAATCATCTGAAATAAAGCACTGCGCCAAAAAATTTTAAATGTTTCAAAGTTTAAATGCAACCATGTATTCTGTACGATGTATATGAAAACTCAAATTTGCTAAACATGTGACCCTTAATAATAAAAAAAACCCCAAAAAAGAAACAAACAAATAAACAAACCAACCCCCCCCCCAAAAAAAAAAAAACAACAAAAAAACCCACAAAAACCAAAGGTTAACCGCAATTTATTAGTTAACAAAACTTGACTTTATAAAAATTTATTTAGAAATGTAATTGTTAAGTAAAACTCGGATAAAGCTAATTCATAGGAAATTCATAGGAAACATTTGGTTTACTTCGCTACATCTGGTATTCGATATTTTTTTTACCGAATACCAGATGTAATAATTTGTAATAATAGGTGTAGCAAATTTGTACTTAACATGATCTCTAGTCCATGACTACGACAATTTCCAAAAAAGCATAAAAAAACACCACCTTGCAAAACAAATAATAATAAACCCTAAATTTGAAGATTAAAAGAAAAAGAAAAATATTAGAATACATATGACGTCATTTTAATGCTATCAATTTTGTGGTCTACAAAAAAAAAATGTTATATTAAAAAATACATGATGAAAAATACCATAAAAAATCAAATATTCCATAGTGGTTTTTTTAAAAAAAAATAATTATGTTTTATTTTTTTTTTTTTAGATCGGAAGTAAGATTACGATTACAATATGTATTGAATCCGCTTCATTAGTTGAAAGCCTAAAAGAAAAATATGCAAAGGTAAAGTGAATAACAAACATTTTTGTATTTTAACACAATTACTGTCACATTAAAATTTAAGATACATAGTATAGTGGATAACTTTTTTTGTGCAAATTCGTAAGCCTAGAGAAGAATTTATGAGCTTCTATTTCTTCGATTTGAAATTATTAATTATATTCATCAGAATGTTGCTCTGTGAATCAGTCGCATTCATCATACTTATAACTTTTAAATGCATAATCTCGCAAGCAATTGCAATCGATGATCTTAAATTCAATTTTAAGTGAAATGTTCGTTTCGTTTACCAAATACAAATTGTGACAACGAAGACACTGAGGAATTGGAGACTGGTAATTCGGCTGGAGAGGCTCCATTTTTCAATTTCCAAAAACAATGGGAGATAAGCAAAGTTACTAACGAGGTATCGGCTGGTTTAAATTTAAACTAAATTTAAACTTTTTGCACATTAAAAAACACGATTTGTAGTAAATTTAAAACAATGTGATTCTGCAAACTTTGTTTTGATCACTTAAATATAGTTTGTTTTTTTTTCAACCAATTAAGCATGGTGAAATCTGCCTGGTATGATTGTATATCAAATATCAGTAAAACAATAAGTTGTTGTTGATACACTGTAGCTTAAGTAAATTAGTTTTACCACCTAAACTATAAGTTCACTGGTAAACAATAAATTACTGTAAATACAAACACATACATGCCTATCATTTATTTGTAATGTGCAGAATATTATATCATAGATGAACAACAAATTGTTACAAAGCCAACACTGAACTTCTTAATGAACAACACATTTTGAAATTGATATAAAAATGCATATTAGCAAAACCCTACTTTCAAAAATTCAATTAGATGTATTCTCAATGTTATGATTTTCACACACATAATTAAACAACTAAACTTGACTGATTGGAAATGAGCACAAGTAGGGACCAAGAGAACCTGGTTTAAATCCAATAATTACCTACGTGTTTATTTTTTAACGCATGTAAAATTACAAATTTAAATTTTGTTTTTCTTTCAACAGACGCCATTTGTGTTCGTTGTTTAATGACATTATATACCAAGCATAAGAAAGAAAAAAATCATACTGTTGTCTCGCATTTTTACCGGTGTGAGATCGGTTTGTCCAGTGTGAGACAGCACTGTGAGATTTTTCTGTCTTACTATGTGTATTACTATTTCGCTTTAAAACGTAACCAAATGTTGTCTGCTGTAGGGAAATGCAAAAGGATGAATTGAGATTATCCATTAAGTAATTGCTTTGCTTAGTTAATTACAATTTATCATATATTTATTGAAAAAAAAACCTGTCGTATGCTCATTTTAAACTTTTTGCACATTAAAAAACACGGTTTGTAGTAAATTTAAAACAATGTAATTCTGCAAACTTTGTTTTGATCACTTAAATATAGTTTTTTTCCAACCAATTAAGCATGGTGAAATCTGCCTGGTATGATTGTATATCAAATATCAGTAAAACAATAAGTTGTAGTTAATAGCGCAAGTAAATTAGTTTTACCACCTAAACTATAAGTTCACTGGTAAACAATGAATTACTGTAAATACAAACACATACATGCCTATCATTTATTTGTAATGTGCAGAATATTATATCATAAATGATCAACAAATTGTTACAAAGCCAACACTGTACTTCTTAATGAACAACACATTTTGAAATTGATATAAAAAATTAATGCATATTAGCAAAACCCTACTTTCAAAAATTCAATTAGATGTATTCTCAATGTTATGATTTTCACACACATAATTAAACAACTAAACTTGACTGATTGGAAATGAGCACATGTAGGGACCAAGAGAACCTGGTTTAAATCCAATAATTACCTACGTGTTTATTTTTTAACGCATGTAAAATTACAAATTTAAACTTTGTTTTTCTTTCAACAGGCGCCATTTGTGTTCGTTGTTTAATGACATTATTTACCAAGCATAAGAAAGAAAAAAATCATACTGTTGTCTCGCATTTTTACCGGTGTGAGATCGGTTTGTCCAGTGTGAGACAGCACTGTGAGATTTTTCTGTCTTACTCTGTGTATTACTATTTCGCTTTAAAACGTAAACAAATGTTGTCATGTTGTCTGCTGTAGGGAAATGCAAAAGGATGGATTGAGATTATCCATTAAGTAATTGCTTTGCTTAATTAATTACAATTTATCATATATTTATTAAAAAAAAACCTGTCGTATGCTCTCATTTTCACTTGCACTATTTCAAGCACGCGGAGGGATAAACAGAATTCAAAGTAATATTTTGAACGTCATAACAGAAAGTTGTCTGACATCGTTTTTTAATGTAAAATAATGCGAGAAAAATAATCATTCATTATATACTTGTGTGGGATAGTGAAATTCCACCTCAGGGCCAAGATTCACGGTCTAGGACTCGGCATTCCGATCGATTTAAAAAATCAACTTTAACGTCATCTACCAGTTTTATTTCTTTTTAAGCACATCAATTTCTTCCAACAAAGACTTATAGTGCGTTTGTGGGGAATCCCAAGACCTACCGATCTATTCATAGAACGCGGGGACTTGGCAGAAGTGGTTGAATATTAGTAAGTGACTCTAGCAAGACCAATAGGTTTAATTGTTTACATTGCCCCTAAATTATAATTCTATTTTTGTATAAAACAAATATTTTTTTCAAGCGTTTCATTCATACATCTAAGGAATTTTAAAAACTGACAAAATGACTTATGATCACGGTAACATACTTTTTTTTGGTCAAAAAATATGTAATAAAAATCCCTAATATTAAAAACACTACTAATATTTGACATTGTCTAAAAAAAATAATCAAAGTTAGATACGTTGAGGGATGTTTTGTCTCTTGTAAATCACCAAAACTCAATTGTAAAAAAAACAATATCCGTAAAATTAAAAATCTCAGCAATATTTGTTTTACAAACGAAATAACAAATTTACTTGAAAATAATAATTATTCTTAAGCTAAAAGAAACATTAGTTTTCAATGTCCTGAGATATATCTTTAAAAATTCAAATAGTTTTGATTTTCATAGAGTCGTTTAGAATTTAGAAAACGATTACACGACATTACTTGCAAATAATTCACAAAGTTTCCACGTTGCTAGGTTTTTTACGTTAGCCATGAATATCAGTATTTCATTGCATTCAGGAATACTTTGACAGTGACAAGTAAAACTACATTCTACCCTGTTGAGTATGGAGATCTCCGACAGCACGTCACAGAAGTTCACCTTGTCATTAAATCTTCTTTCTAAACTGGACGTTCGCATACCATTAGGATACGCCACCTTCACAATGAGACAAAATGCATTTTCTTAAGGAAACAGTTTTCCGAATGATAAAAATAGAACCAAAGGCCCTCAGGCCACATCAATCACAGATATCTCAAAACAATATCGTCTTAAGGAAGCATACTTTTTCATAAATGCTTCTTAGTTTCAGTTTTATATCAGTTACAGGGATATAAAATAACTAGTCAGCAGTTATGTAACTATTACCACTTACATTTACAAAGGTAAGTGTATTTCATTAATGCTTCTTGCTTTTACTACAATCTAAACATTACAATAATAATATATACTTGTACATTAACATTATATTTTGTTTTCTAGAAGAAAGCGGTAAATTTACCATTAATAAAATGAGATAGTAGGCATCATGCATGTATATGATGATTACTATTACTTTTGCTCGAGTTTCTTCATGTGCTCATGTAAACATGTAATGACACCGGAATATGAACCTATATATAGTGATTCATATACCTACATATATCAATAATCGTTTGATATATACCACTTAAAACAACATCATTTGTTGCATATTTCATACGCCAATAAAATACAAACAATATTTACATTATACTTACATATTTTTAAAGTAAAAACTTGATATATGTCTATTTAATACTTTGAAAATTATTATATATTATTATATTTTATTATATTTGAAAGAAAAACATTTCCAAAATTTATATATTGGGTTTTTTTTTACAAGAAAAAACATTATATTGCTACATGTAAAATACCTGTAAAAGTTTCATTCCATGTCTTCTGCAAGAAATAGATTCACCAACTACAGTGATATTGAACGCTGCAGGGTGAATCTTAAGCCATGCTGTATAAAGTTTCATCAACATCACTGGCGGGTTATCTCCCTGTACCGGAATGCGAATACAAGAGTCATTATTTCTGTCCAGCACTTTGTGAATTTTTGAAGAAACAGTGCCATTTTCATCTTCAAAAATCAGTGGTTTGTTGAGTAGAACCCGTTGTTCAAACACCATTTGATCTGTTTCTACGATTAACAAATGGATATCTCCTACAGATGCAAATGATAAGTCCATACCAAGTATTATACGATAAGTTGTACTTCCAGGACTGTCGTCAGCTGTATTCAAAAAGGTCAGTGTTGCAATTGCTATATTTTGAATGCCAGAGGTACCATTTTGATAATCAACAATGATCCCGTTGCACAACATATCATAAGATGATGAATCGGAGACAACTCTTTTTATAACAACTGCAGGATCTTTGTTTTCTGTAAGGGCCTTTGTAGATGTCTTAAGACGCAGGACGTTTGAATAAAGTTCTGGAGTTGTTACTTTAAGAAAAACAGAAATTTCACCGAAAGGAGTAAGTTCATCCTCAGAAGTTTTGTACACATCGATGTGATATTGTGGCGTCTCCTTAAAAATAAACAGTATCCTACATGTAATACAGAGACGGTAATACTACGTTGCAGTTAAGGAGGCTAGGTTGTCAAAAAACTAGCCATCATATATCCCTTAATTTTCGATGTGATTTTTAAGCTATACTGTAGAACCATTTTTATTCGTGGGGTTCAATGTTCGTGGGTAGCCAAAATTGTTCTGGTTCGTTAGGACATGATTTCATCGGTAGCAAGTTCTATTTTGTAAATAAATACTATACAAAATCTTGTATAAACGTTCATGGAGATGTAAATTTGTGTGCAAGGGTTACCCACGAAAGCCACGAACATTGGTCCCCCACGAAGAATTATGATTCCACAGTGATCTATCATTTAGGGGGGAAAAAAGAAAAAAAAGCATATATTTTAGCTTTAAATTTTCAATATTTTCCTACATGTATATGTTTATAAGAGTTCTTCTAAAGGAGCATTATATAGTCTAAATAATGGCCATGACCAACCTGTCCTATTAATAAAACATTATAATAATTACTAACAAATGTATATAAAGCTGAGATATTATAAATTTTTCTGCATATATAATAACAATAGCTGTTGGCTGAATTTAATCTGGCAAAAAATAGATGATACTTTGTTTGAACATGCTGTATTTTTTATCATTGAAATCAAATAAGACGTCTTCGATTGTAAATGATATCATTCCTCTTTTACATCCATACAATACAACAACAAAAATAAAATCCAAATGCACTCATGAACATAATATTCAAGAATGTTATATATCTACCAGGTTTAAGTTTTATACTTTTTTAAGATTATTGTAATTTAAAGAATGTGTAATTTTAAAAAAAAAACCGGTAAACTTTTTGTAACTTTTTGTGACATTAATAAAGAAAAAAAAATGTAAAGATCTCAAATGTTCATGAAGTTTTAAAACCCGTAAAAAAATAAATACATCAGTTTCTGATACTTTAGAAATAATCTACTTTTATCTTCTATTTTTATGTCAGATCGCTCAAGTCAACAATTCATCAAGATACTTTGTTAATTCTCAAATTTGCAGTATTGTTCGTAAACAGTTCATCCATCTACAAGCGATCTTTAGAAGGTGTTTAAAATGATCGCATTACAAGAGTTCTTTGTTAAGAAACAATTAAGAATTGTCAAAATAATTAGTAGAAAGTGTGTTTTCGGAAGATACTTACAATTTTACCCGCTCGTCCAAAAATTTTTAATACAAGTTACTTTCACACTTTGGTATTAGAAAGGTTTAGCTAACAGACGTGTACGCGTACGTGTGTATTTAGAAAAGAAAATATTTGTATTATGTCGTCAGTTTTTATAGATTGTCAAGTACACGTCATGTCGAACTTAAAGCTAATTATATTAACTTGTTGGCTATTTATAAGAATAAACATGTTTATTTTTCCAAAGCTTTGATATTTAATTCGACAACTGATATCAAGAAGCATAATTCTCACAAAAATGTGTTGTTTTACAGAGGTTTAAATACAGTTATCTTTTTTTTTTGGCAAAACATGCAATGACTCTTAATCATATGTTATTCAAAAAAAAAGATTTACATATATAATTACTTAATACGATGGTGTTCAATAAAAATAAAACTGTCTTGCAATCTCCAGTTCTCGACTATGACTATCAATACTTAGATTAAAAGGAGAGAATATAAAAAAATGCATTTAAAACAATTACAAGTACACGTCATAACTGCTTAACAAGAAAAGCTATCATGGGAACTAATACGCTAAATGTTCAGCATTTCCATAATGAATTAACCTCAGGGTTGTCCTAATCTATCCGCATCAATTCCTTACAAAAAAGAAATGCTCTAAAGTAAAACACGCTTATAACGAACATGTTTGTAATGAATTGACGCTTATGGTGAACTGATTTTCATTCCTCGTGGGTTTTAAACATATCGTAAAACTAATATAACGAATTACGTTTATATCGAAGTAAAATCGTCTGTACCTGGCACTTCGTTATAAGCATGTTTCGCTGTATATATTCATAAAGTAACAGAAGTTCTTTTTGTCCTTAGATGTGACTAGAGAATGGAAGACGAAGATGAAGACTAAATAATAAAGACTTGATTTGTTTTCATTATTCTATAAATAAAATAAAAAAGCTTTAAACTGTCAAAGATAATTCATGTTACATGTATTTATAATCAACGATTTTGTTTTTCATAACAATCAACTCTACAAGGGTAAAATGAAAAAGAACTGCATTGGGAAATTGTTGGCTTTGTCCATTTCTAGTATTTTTCTAAGGTTTTCTCGCCTTGCCTTTTTTTATCTGTTTAATCAAACGGCATGTACTATATAGGTTAAATATATATGCGTAAGAATGATTTAAATAATTTATACGGCAGAACTGTATTATCAAAACAAGTAAGCAAAAAATAATAATACTTTATTATGTTTGTGAAAACTTGAATCCGTTTTTGCTAGTTGACCAAAATTTATTATTGTCATAGTTATGAGTTTTGTTTGAACCAATTTGGTTATAATCAATATGTTTCCCTATTTAAGAACCAGGTTCACGTTTCGATGCCCATGCAGCAATTAAATATAACAGCCCTTCATTACAAAAATAAAATAAGATATCTATATCAGTATCAGGATATTATAAACATGATCTGCTATTAACAACATGTTAAGTCATTGAACACCTTCAAAAGATGTACATGTATTTGTGTTTAGACTGGCATCATTAGGTCACCTTTATTGTAGAGGGCTCGCCTTCTTCGTTAAAGATAGCGTCTTGCATACCTTGAAGGTCGTGACATAGGCATAGTAAATTTTACATAAAACATTACCTTATGCAAAAATATTATGTAGAAGTGTTTATGTAGTAAATAGTAGATAATTATTTCTTCACAGGAATAATATTAATTGCATTTCTTGTTAATATTTAAAGAAAAGATGACCATCATTATATGTAATTATATTACTTGTGTTTAATATCTTACGTTAGCTAATGTTTCCTTTGGAGTCAGAAGAACGGTTGTATTCCAAAAAGAAATTTCATTGAGCAAAACTTGAATCCTAAAGGTGTAATTGACACCAACGGTGGCTGACTCTGATAGGGTCACTGATGACAAAAACTCCAAAAGATCGGCGTCCGTAGTCTCTTCAGTGTAGTAGTATGCTAAATGTAAAACCAACTAAAAAGGTTAGACTGAATTTTCAAATATACAAATGTAGATTTTTGTCAGTGACAATCATAGTTGTGCTTTCCTGCAGCATTATATTGACAATTTTCATTGTTTTGGCTCTATGATACGTTTGCATCATTTTAATATACGTCATAATAAGGTGCCAGCACATCATGTTTCGATTTTTACGTTTGTAAATTTCCCAAATACATTTTATCTGATATAAATAAAAATTATATAAAGTTATATAACTACCTCGATTTACCCAGTTTGGAGGAAATGTTAGTTTCAAAGCCTCGTTGTTCGTAACCATATGACTGCACTCTCTGAGCTTAATATCGGCCTGTGGACCCTGGGGACACAAAAAAATTGAATTTCCTTTTTTTAATATTAAAAAACAGCATTTATGCCACTGCATGTCTGTCACAGGAATAATAAACCATACTAGTAAAAGCTAAGAAAAACGATGAATATGAAGAAATTAAAAGTTTTCGAAGATACACTAGTATACGCATTTTGAGTATAATTATTAAATTACGTTGATGATCTATCAAAGCAGCATACCGTTAGTGAAAAGAACATGTGTATAACATACAAATTATACATGCAAAAATATTAAAAATAATGCTTAAAATCAAATCTATTGAATTGCTATTTTTCAGATCATCAGATGAACATGCAAAATAATCAATTTGAAAGCAAATTTATGACAGTAAGAGTGTGCAAAAGTATTATATGTACATGAGAAGTACTTGCGAAAAACACTCAATATGTGAAGTAGATAACCGATAAAACGGACCATTATATACACTTACAGGAAAAAAGTTGGATCCAAATCTGGACAGATTAATGAAGAAGGAGTCGACAAACGTGTACGGTAAATCAGATACATCTGATATGATCACCATTATACGACGGTTATAGAATGGAATCCTACATCTGAATTCGAATGAAGTCGCAAAATTTTTTTCTACTGTTATTATTTCCGGAACCAAAGGGTTTTGTTCACAAGAAGCTGTTTTATTGTTTTCCTAAAAGGAAACGCGGTATATATATATATATATATATATATATATATATATATATATATATATGCATACACCGATGACATATTAATCTTTTTACATTATTTTCAACAACTGTGCGTACAATTAAAATAATTGATATTTTACATCATTACTATAATGCAAACCCTGTTTGTGCCCCCTACATTGTACATAATTTGACAAATACTAGTATTCAAGTAATGAAAATAGTATTATTACGCGTTGGAAATTTGACTGTTTTATGACAGACATTGGTATTTGCAATTGTAAATATATAGATGTAAACACCACGTCATAAACATTGTTCCTCAGTAAAATTATCAGCTTAAAAATGTTTACCTTTCAATCTGTAGGAAACGATTATGAATTAAAATGCGGATATGTGTGTATTTTAAGGTTATCTGTATTTTGTTAAAAAGTGAAAAACTAATCAATGATGTTCAATGTACAATGTACTACAGCTTATTAATTACAGTATATAACCTTGATGAAATAAAGAAGATTTATAGGTAAGCAACGGATTTTGTTTCGTATAATGAAAGGATTTAATTTAATTTATTAAAAAAACACCCATAAACTTGAAAGTGAAAACTTAACACAATTAAAAATCACCAAAATTGTAGTTCTGGCGTAATAAGTAACTCGTCTTTCGATGGTCGGGTTACTATCCGAGAAAGATTTCTCCAATTTTAATTGAGCCACGATGCTGATCTCCTGCCCATCGCTTAGACCGTCAGTGTTCTGTAGAAATATGGTGAAGTTACACGATTCCTGTCGATCTTCCACTATGCTGGTATTAGATATATGTACGTTCATCATTTCGCGTTTGATGCCATACATTGAGAAGTGTAAAAGACCTGACTGTGAAATAGAGAAAAAAAGTTTCAAAGAATATGTAACCCGTATGACTGTTTAAATTAAATGTTTGATATATTTAAGATATTTTCAAGTAAGGAACAGCTAAATTGTTTAAAGCTCATTAATATATAAAATGTTTGTAAAATGTAAAAACATGGATAAAACCAAGATACGTTTCTGTATATATTTACATGTCTCTGATATTTCTAAGCGAGTCTATTTAAAACGTTTATTTAAATAACATTTCAGTCCCGTCCCCCCAACCTAAAAAAAAATAAATAAAAAATAATAAAAAAAAAAACAACAAAAAGAATGCAAAACATAAACAACCAAATAAAAAAGGGTAAGGATAACAAGATGCCTATGGGCCATATCGCTCACCTGAGCAACAATAGCCATATTATAATTATCTTTATGGGGTCATGTACAAAATTCCTGACAATGAAGTAGAATAGATGCTTGTATAAGAGGGTTTCGAATTTTTCGCCAGATATTCTTATGTTAAACATATAGCGCCATTTGTAACAGGATGATTTTAAAGTCGTATCACATTGTTTTTTGAGAAAAATATTTTGAATAAAAATTGTTCTTTACATGTATATATTCCAATGTAAATATTTCACACCCTCCCCCCTCCTTTGTACAGTGGTAACAACGTTATTGTTGGCAAGCCAATCGTGTTAAATTGTTCGTGTACCGTGGGTGATCATTCGTGTAACGTGCGTGATCGTGCGTGTATCAGAAAAATTGGTTTGCGTTTTTCATCGTGCGTGATCGTGCGTGATCGTGCGTGATCGTGCGGTTTTTTGTTTTGTAACTTTTATCACGGAATGCCAGGATTTATTCTAAAACAACGACGAGTAGTTTTAAAAACAACGCAACAATGTGCATTTAAACTTTTTATAAAAGAATATCAACAATTGTTTACATACATGTATCATGTCAGCGCTTATCTATTTAAAAAATTCTCTCTTTCGTCGTTAAATAGTAATTCAACAACTCAATTAATCTTTTGATCGGTCGATTTAGTTTTGCATGATATTGTAATTAGTCTGTATCAAGCATCGATCGTATCTTGACACATAATTACAATCATATTAGCGTCAAGCAAGAGAGACACGTTGAATGAAAGCGGTCAAGTTTAACCATTTCCCGTTCAAAACTAAAAAATTATAATTATTAAGTTATCTTTCAAATGAAAATACGATACGCATTCCCCTCTGTTACATTGTATAAACATTCATTAGAATTAAAATTTGTTTAGACGCTGTAAAATTTACAAATGGAACTCAATTATGTTCTGTATATTATGGAAATTTGGGATGTGTAAAATCGAAATTCTTTGGAACAAGGTGACAAATTTACCTGTATCTCGCACAATTAAATCGTACGTAAGGGAATCGGATTACATAAACATCAATTCGTATGTAAATAATTTCGTGTAGTTTATGCATTATCTTCATTTCTTTTACACTTAATATTCTTTAACTTATGGTAGAAGTTAATATTCGTTGTAGAGACAAAACAATTTCATTGGTGTATGGATATCATATCGTTTACTCGTAAAAATAAAACAGTGCATGGCTACTATACATGCCGCTTTTCAAAAAAACACAGGCATATTGTAATACAAATTAAAGCAATACGTTTTCTTAATTCTAATCTTAAAAAATCATTTTGAGTTTGCGTATTAAATGGTGTAGAATAGTTTGTTTGCGTTTTTTATCGTTATCGTTCGTGTATCGTGAATATTCAGTAAGTTAGTGATCGTCCGTGTATCCTGCGTAATCGTTCGTGTATCGTGCGTGATTGTTCGTGTATCAGAATCGTGCCTGTCGTTTGTCAACAATAACGTTGCTACCACTATAGCCCCTACCTACCTGTTTTTACACAAGTTACAGCTTTTCTGAAGATTTTTTTATGAATTTTCTCTATATATTCCTATATAAAAAAATCGACCCCTAATTGGGGCCCCACTCTACCCCGAGTGCTCATTATTTGAATAAACTTGAATAACCACTACCTTAGGATGATTTCACAAAAATTACATCATTCCTGGCAAATAATCTTAAGATTTTCTCTATGTAAAATGTTGATCCCCCATTATACATTAGTCCCACCCTATCCCCGGGGATCATGATTTGATCAAACTTAAATCTACACTACCTGTGGCTGCTTTCAAACAAGTTTCAGCTTTTCTAGCTTACTTGTTTTGAGTAGTAGATTACCTACACATTTTTAACAATCCTTAATTATCCCCCCGTGAAAGAGTATGTTGCCATTCAATTAAAAAAAATTCCTCACTTAATGATGCTTTGTACAAAGTTAGGTTAAAATTGGATCACTGGTTCTGGAGAAGAAGTCGAAAATGTAAAAATGTCTACGGACAGACAGACAAACAGACAGAGGGACAGTCTGACGCCGGACAAAAGGTGAAAAAGCTTACTTGAGCTTTCCGCTCAGGTGAGCTAAAACTGTTAGTGAATATATATTACCCCACGAGTTGATTTTTTATTTATTGTGTACTCTTTTTCACTGTTTATTGAGAGTCCATGCTTGCAAGACACAGACAGCACATCAAAGAACAGTTCCATGCTATCGTCCACCACTGTCATCGTAACTACTCCGTATTCTCCCACTGGATATTCAGCTACCACAGCAATGGTAGTTTTCATTCCGACAAACAGCTCCGAAGGCGGTTTATCATCAGACATGGTTAAGAATTGAATGGAAGCAGGCTCTTAAACGTAAAATATACAGATAAATCAACAATACACAGATAGAACTTTGTATTAATTATACAGTTCAGTATTTCAGTTCAAGCCAATTACTTTTGTTAATATATTATTATAATACTTTAATTCTACATAAGTTACATTTATGGTTAGTAACTTTTAATTTAGATATTTTTCTTTCATTTGATTCAATAATAAACTTTGATGCTTGCTTTTTTCTTTCTTTTTCTTGTTTTCGTGGCCCTGAAATATTTTTCTTTATTTTTCTTAAGTTAAAGAAAATTATTAAACGAGCTTAAAGGAAAATGTGTAAACAAGACTTTTAAAAAGTCATTCGCATAACCTTTGATACATTTAAATCGTAAAGGTTTGCTGGATCTAATAACTTGGACAGTGATTAAAGAGAAATCGTTTATTTTGTAAGAGAATATGCTTTGATCTGGTGTGTTTTATACCTATTGCTTTCGATTCGTTAAAAAAGTCTCTAAAGGCTAAATAAGTTGAAGACGTTGAGTTTTGGACAACCTGCGTGAATGTTTCCTCTTCCTTAAATTGCAAATCGTAAGGCATTTCGAACGATAAACTCGATGATTCTGAAGTTGGAGCGGTGTTTGTCGACAAGCTGTTATCCTTAACCTCCGTATTGTATGATGTCCCAAAGGAAGTGGATAGTACATTTTGGACAGTAATTTGGGGGATAATGTTGGTGTTACTCAACGTGTTATTTTGCGGTGTTGGTGTTGTCAAAGCCGAGACCATCATGTCGTTTTTTACCATTGATAGTTGCAGAATTGTGAAATAAACTAAATAAAAAAAAATATCTGATGGAATATAAAACATTATAACAGCCGTTAGAAGGTTATCTAAAAATTCATAATTTCTGTAGAATCTTAAACCAGTATGTGTAAACTGTAATATCAAAGTAAATACTTTTTTATCGGTTTACAATCGGGAATAACAGATCATTATATATCTTTTTTTTTTCAAAATTATATTGACAACTGGCAAAACGAACACATGTTTAAAAAGTTTACAAACTGAAAACAAAATGTACCTAAAGCTTTAGTCTTTAATAAAAAAAATGTTCATGTAAACCTATATGATAAACATAGAGAATTACTTTATTCATTAGCGAAGAATGCAGACACATTTTATAATAAAAATACTACCGGAACTAGTTTATTCTGGTAATTCATTTTCAAGAATCATTAGCGTTCTTGCGACAAAACTATTTTTATACATACATCATGATGTTCTGATGTTTGTTTTAACAACTTTTAAGTAATTTTGTGTAAAGTAAGTCTTTTTGCTATTTTGGGGGGATTGATTTCTGTAATATTTGTAAAAAAGAATTTTTTCAAGAAAAGACACACTGTAATTCGCTAAAGTATCGATTTCAATTCATTTTCGTTGAAGTGCTTCGTTAAAAATCAATTTATGAAAGGATTTCAGAAATTATATCTTTTTTCTCAAAAAATAAAAATACATGTATACAGTACATAGGTATGAAATGTGTACACATATAAATTAAATTGATTTTTGTGCTAAAATCTTTCTTTTTATCTGATGCACAAATTTCAGGAGACTGTTTTTACGTTCGACTTCCCCATTCATAATACTTTATGGCGATGTTTCAAAATGAATGTTAACTATAAAACATAATGCTTAATTGACTTCAAGTTAAAATAATAGTAAAATTCATTCTTCAAAAATCGTTAGTTTTTGCATTAATTGTTTAGAACTGGATAATAAAGAGGAAACCAAAATGACTTAAATTCATTATTTGCATTAACTGACAATTAATGACCAAGTACATAACATGTTGTGGTGTTCGTCAAAATGGAATATACGTGATTTCTAACCGAAATATAAAATGTAACTTTTGATTTGATTTACTTGCTGTACATATATAATTCTAATGTTAGATAAAAGAATTAGGATGCAAAAGGATGTCGATGTGGAAAAGTCAAACTTTGACAAAATAAGGCCGCATTAATTTTGTATTTAAAATGTCATTGAATATTTTAGGAGTGGTGACGTTTTATTATTATTTTTTTTAAAATTTTATCTTATCTTATTGATAAAGTTTTTGTTCTAAAATGTACATAAATACACCATAACAAAACAAATAAAATATTTTTAAATTTGCTTACCCCAAACATGTATGATAGTTCTATTCAAAAACCAACTCTGTAAAACATGAAAATCCATTTCGAGTGTAGACCTGCACTCCTCATATGTGGGGTGCATTTATGCGATTATCTCGGTAAAAAAGCTCATATCATAAAATATGTTAAAGTACGTGATCATCAATGCATTGAGAGAAACAGATCATTCATTAGTATTGATGAGTCTATAACGAAATGTGTGATTTATGTTTTTTTCAATGTCAAATAGTTTGTTTTCTCATTGACACAAATTGCCTATCAACGGATGTTGTTAAAACAAGAAAATATCTGATTCAGCAATTTGAACAACTTGTTTTTATATTATGGTGTCAATTGATTGATTAATAGGAAAAGACATACAATACAGAATTATCAAATCATTAGTAATGACTATCTAATGAAATACCTGATTTGAAAATAAATATTCAAATAATGTTTTATTTTCAAATATTTAATTAGTTATGACTCTGACTCATCAATATTGATAAATGTTGAAAATTAGATGGTGAAGGTGAAACAATTTTATTTTTTTTAAGTTTATTTATTTCGTTTTTTGTTTAAGTGTTGTTTTGTTTTATTTTATTTCATTGATACATATCAATGATTTTAGTCCAACAACCATAGCAATTCTAACACAGTTCACTAATATAATATACAAATAGACATTCTCATTCTTCAGCTTACAAAGACGTTACTAGTAAACAGATTAGTTAAAAACAATATATGCTTTTTTTTTTTTAAATTCCAGTATCAAATAATTTTCTTAAGTTAATGATACACGTAATAGGCCATATTTTCGTTACTTTAGATCTCTTGACTAGCTTTAGTTTCCAGATGAAACTCTCTCTCTCTCTCTCTCTCTCTCTCTCTCTCTCTCTCTCTGAAGTTATTGACAATGCCATTAAAACCGTCGCTGGTTTAAAATAGTGTGCAAAGCATTCACAAAGTAACGTATATCACATGCATGCACAATCAATCTTGATATGGGTTACATGTACATTATCAGATTATGTGTAACTCCAACTTGACATCTATAAAAGAAATTTTCAAGACCTGCTATACATGTAACTATCAGTTATTAGTTTAATTTCAATGTTCTATCCTAAGGTAACAAATGCTAAAGGATCGAATTTTTACAGTGATAAAAATTCTTTCTGATTTTTTGGTCAAGCATAAATATTACGAAACAATTACTTTATAAATATTAATAGAAAGCATTTATAGAAACACGTACCAATTATGTTTTAGACTATTATTTTCTATGAAATATGAAGTAAATAAATATCTTAAAGTTTTGTCCATTTTTGACTAAGAAAAATATGTCTAGAATGTCTACAGTCTCTCTTAAAACGGCATTAAACAAGCTCTTAATCTCCTCTTTAAAAGAATGTCGAATGGAATATAGGTATCGAGATTGCTTTTCCTATAATTTAATATATAATGTTAAGAAATTATTTCATTTTCTACAGAATTTATTTAAAGCCGGAAAATACAGGGGAAAGACTTATCAAATCAATTATGACTTTATAATGGTTTTAATTCCAGAAAGACACTCTGGAATCATTTACTAGATCTTGACCTTAATATCATTTTATTTGTATTAGTTTGACGAGATATTGGGGCTTCTGATCGGTCAAAAAATTTCTTTGATACCTACATCAATAAAATTTTTGCCGGATCTATTTTTCTCTACTGTTCTGATTTAACACTATTTATAGAACGGGAATTTTCAAAATAAACACTGTCAACAAAATGTAAAGTTGTGTCTGTTTTATTGAAAGCAAACAAAATACAATTATATAAAAATACAAAATTAAAAGTTTAACCTTGAATTTTTTTTGAAATTCCCTTTGGTAAAGGAGGCTGGATTGTCAACAAATTAACCATCAGATCTGCGTAAAATTTTAATATGTGATTTGTTTAGCTATAAACTATTGTCTAGTAAAGAAAAAATCCATATGTTTCACCTTTTAAATTAGATTTTTTCCAATATTATTTTATTGAGCTCTTCTTCCATAGAAGATCAACACAGTCTAAAAATGGCCACGACCATCGAGCTCTCTTAATGCAAGAATGAAGACATCAAATAGTTATTCCATCAATGAACTAGTAACAAAAGCCAGTTAAATTTTAAAATGAAATACTAAGTTTTTAAATGAAAGAAAAGCTAGGAAAAAGTAAATGATGCAAATGTGTACGCCAATTTGACGACATCGGAGTATTTTGATATGGGGTTATAAATTTAAAAAAGAGAAAGCATGAATGTTCAATGTATAAAAAAGGTTACGTTAATGCAAATAAATATAAATGAAAATTAGTAACAACTTGTGGTTTGTTTAAATAAGACAGATTCCTTATAAAAACAATGTTACACCTAATATTAATTTTAAGGATGACAATGCTTTTTATCATAGACTTAATCAAGCATAGGAATGCATCCTCAAATACAATACAATATTTATTTAGCAACAATATCTTGACAAGCCAATTATCCTTATCTAAGTCAAAAGAACATTTTGTTACTAAGCATAACACTTGATAGCCGTAGCGCAATCAATTACACAAAATGCAGCTTATATCGGAAAGATAAACATTTCTCTTTAAATGATGACCTATTTTATAAGACAATTCCGGGCAGGCTAATTGAAGCATAAATGATTAAAGGCAACTATACAAGGTAATGAGGTTATAAAGGTATTTATTAATTTTAATTGAAGTATAAATGATTAAAGGCAACTATACAAGGTAATGAGGTTATAAAGGTATTTATTGATTTTAAATGGACATTAAATTTCACGGTGTCCGATGTAAGAAACAAATACCGTTACGGTGGCTTTTACCAAGTTGCGAGTAATTATGTCCCATTAAATGAATTTCCATGGACACGAAAACATTATGCAGAGTAAAATTTTACTAGACTTACTAAAGTCAATATGGTTAATAATTTTAATGCTCTTTTCAATACTTTTA
>WFKH01003881.1:59485089-59504469 GCA_016163765.1 Magallana hongkongensis
CCGGTTCCTGAGTAGTTGGCATATCGTTTTCCGTATCTCAAACCATTGTTGGCATTATTATTGTTAGACAGTCTCTTCTTTGGACAACTCAGCATTAGGTGTTGAGACGAGTTACACTTGTAACATCTCTTTGCCGCATTGTCAATGTTTAGGGATGTTCCTTTACCAGCATATCGTCTGTCATTAATGTTGTATACCGGTGGCTGATAATCTTTCCTAACCTGGTATTTCTTATTCTCTGTAGAGCGAATGCACTCTTCTTGCATAGCAGCGGTCACTGCATCGTCTAATGTTTTTGGGCGCGTTCGTTTTACCGCAAGCCGGAATTCTTCACTAGCACTACAGTTATCCAGGAATGTCTTCATTGAGCTTTCCAGCACATATTCTCTGTTTTCCGGATAAGCACGTCGATACAAATCTTGTATAGCTTGGCCAAAATCCCGGAATGTCTCTTTGTCTTGTTTCCTTCGTAACTTTGCCTCGGCGATATAACTCTCCTTAAGCGCTGTATGTCCGAATCTTTGGTTCAGTGCACTTTTTAACAACTGGTAGTTTCCAACAGTATTTTCCGGAAGTCCATATGCAAAGGCTTCAGCTTGATCTCTTAAAGTTGTTAGGAGAATACGTGTCATATGCTGCTCAGTCCATTGATTTAAACTTGCCACATTTTCAAAATATCGAATAAAATCACCCCAGATGATAGTTCCATCTCCTTTGAAAGTGCGTTTGATTTGAATATGAACATCCGAATGTACGGCTGGTATTCCTCGTGTCACGTTTGTAGAATCCGTGGTCGAAACTAGGTTTGTACGTGCTCGTCGCCTTGAAGTATTTATTTCTGGCTGCGTTGAGTCTTCGTAATTTGTTACTCGATTAGAGCAAATTTTCCATAGCACACTCAAGAAAATAACACTTGTGAATATAAGCACAACCAAAATTTGAAATTCTCGCGTAAATTTAACTACGAGATTTGACGGCCACAGTTTGTAAATTCCAGCAATCGCAGATACACATCCTATTACAAAAATAATCCAGAATGTTATAAATTTTCTCCATCTTTGGTCATTGTCGTTTTCGTAAACACTCAAATCCATTACAGGAGATATCGGCGATGGAAATTCTGGCGTCTGACACACTGGCGGATCCATATTCTCGAAATCCGTAAATAAATTTCTCCGCGCTGTTGAAGTTCTCGGCGCTCTCGGTGTTTCGGGGGTCCTTAATGTATCCATTTTCACTTTCTTTCGCAATAAATCCAAACATCACTTACTGCAATTTGTTAGTTAATAATTTACGATTTCCTTTGGAAATGCTTTCACTCTGCATTTACAGCATGGGCATTTGTAAAAGCAAATATCAACTTTATTTACTCGCTTGATGCAATTGAAATTTTCTTTTCGGTTGAACATTAAGTAACAACTTGGGCACTCTTTGTGAGCAAATAGGTCCATCTGTCCCACAATCACTCGATGTCCATTTTCATCAAAATCAATCACATTTACAAATCTTTGTCTTTGCACAGAATCTCCTCGATTTAATCCCATGGTCACAAATTTTTAACATCAAACAAAATAGTTCACAAAAGTTAAAAAAAAAAATCCATAGAAATTACAAGAATCCCACCGCTGCCACCAGTTGTAGCGCCGTCGAGCGGTTACGGCATAATTAAATTATAACTGTGATGAATCCTTCCTTTGATTATAATTCCTGAGTGAAAAGTCTAGGTTGTGTTTAACAATTTATTTACATTATTTCCAAATTTAATATCGTCACAAAATAAATCCAAGAAGAAGCACTGACTATCTCTACGACAACAACAACTCTAACAACAACTAGAGCAAAGCTCGTTGCAAAGCAACGAGTGGGTCTTCCGTTAATGTCGAAAGTAAAGTATGATACTCTTGTTGGAAGCAAAGCTTTAAAACCTAGCTAGATTAAGTGAAGCTAGAAGTGAAAATCGAACGATTCTTGGTACTTCTTGAGATGACTGTCATATAAACGACCTCTGCCCTCCCGGGTACAAATTCATTGGTGTGCCTAGACCTACGTCTAAGGAGCTAGAGGGGGGGGGGGGTTGGTTTTGTAATCAGGGCAAACAGCGATGTCATATGTAGCCCTCAACAAGAATTCAAAACATTCGATACTTGCACTGTCATACTACATGGCAACCATCCTGTCACTTTAGTGACAGTTTATCGCCCTCATCCCTTACGACAGAATGGTCTTAAAATGTCCCAATTTATCCATGAGTGGGAACAGTTCCTGTCACATTTTTGCACAACTACTTTATCTCAACTGTGCATCCTCGGAGACATGAACATCCACTTTGACAATCCGGATATTCCCAACACCAAACAAATGAAGAATATACTGGCTGGATTTGACCTCAAACAACATGTAGATGTCCCCACTCACACAGATGGACATACTCAAGACCTACTGTTCACAAGAGATGACCCTATGCATCCACTGCTAAAGTCAATCTTTGTGACTGATTTAAGCATATCAGAACACTATGTTGTGAAGTGCAAACTCTACACCAGCTCACCACCCAGTCCAAACACAGCTCGGCTAGCAAGGCTATTGAAGCACATCTCTGCAGAAATATTAGCACATCAGCTAGGAGAATCGCTGTCTTCAATCACAGAGGGGAGCAATGTCAACGATCGCTATCAGATTTTGACTCTAGAGTAAAAGATATTTTGGACAACATAGCTCCCCTTCGACGCTACCTTATTAATGGTGAAACAAGTCAGCTCTATCGCCAGAAATATGTACTTTAACATCCGGAGAATTTCGAAGGTGAAACACCATCTCACCCAAGAAGCTTGTGTAAATGTCATCAATGCAACATTCGTATCCCATCTTGACTATCACAATGCCCTCCTGCTTGGTATAACCGATCGACAGATGCACCAGTTACAAGTGGCTTAGAACAGCGCTGCTCGTTGTCAAACTAAAATACACTACATACAACACATTATGCCAGAACTTCAACAACTACACTGGCTGCTTGTTAAATAACTTGTTATATTCAAAGTACTGACAACCATCCACAAGTCACTACATTCCTCTACAGCACCAGCATACTTGATCGAACTCTGTTCTGTCTTCCAACCACACAGGGCATTGAGATCATCATCTGACCAATGGAAACTGGCAGTGAAGAAGTCATTAAATAAATACGGCGCTAGAGCTATAAACATTCTGGGTGACCAATTGTGGAATGATTTACCATTGTAACTTCGTAAGCTTGAAACACACGGAGCATTCTGCAAGACCCTCAAAACAGTGTGTTCAAGGGTGAATATAAAACATAGACTAGTAGTTTATAAGGACTACGAATGTATATATCCTGCTCATCTTTTAATTATGTTCTAGATAAACTTCTATTGTTTCATCATGACTCTACTAATAATTTTAAAGTATCTCTAACATACCGTTCATAAGTACACCACTTTTATTAACACAGTGTACAGAGCATAGAAACTACATGTATATTTTGCGCTATATAAGTCAATAATAATAATAATAATAATAATAATAATAATAATTCCTTTTGAAATCCGAATGATTGTAAGTACGTATTGACAATAATTATCTGATCCATTCAAGGAAAGAATTACCATATTAAAATTCAAGTATGTTGAAGTACGACTTAACTATTTTAAATTTGTATTATTTTTGGTAGGAGTTAATTAGGTTTAAAACAGTTTTCTTAACGAAGAATGCAAAATCAAAATTTCCGGGAAAATCAAATTTTAAACCCAGATATATCCCTTATACATAGTTTGATTTTGTAATGGATTTCAGAATAAATTCATCTTAATAAACTCTTAAAGAAGCGCGTACGTTTTTGCTTTGATAAAATAATGGAAAGTTTTAAAAATTTTGATTACTTCCTTTTTTTCTCTGCAAAAATTGAAGTTTTATGCATGTGTGTATAGGGTCAATTATTCGGCTCTGTGAAACAGGTCGAGACCACTAGATTTTGTGACGTCGGCATAAATTTGCATACTAAATTAGCCATCTGTTTACTTTTATCGATAAACAAATCAGGTGAATGAGTTGCAAGGCATTGTGGGCTACTACAAGTTTCAGTGTATACAAAGCGTATTGAAAATATATATCATTTTGAATTGTCCTTTGCAAACTCATTTTGAATGATTTTTCAGAATTTATGAAATAAATATGGACAATTATGCCTGATCTTTCATTTCTATGCTCACATTTAAAAAATATTGGATATGAGGCCTTATATCAACCTATTTAAATATCCCATTGTCAATATTCAAAAGAGAGGTACGTCCTATTGAATAAGAAGCAGTGAGTACCGTTTTTCACGTGATACCCCAGGTTTGGGACAACATTAGTAGAATGCGCATTGAAATTTTCTTCAGAGACACTCATCAAAATGCTTAACGTACAAAATACTATATATGCTACATAGCTTTTGCATTTGTATATTTGTGTATTTCTATTACCGTGGCCATGTACGTATGTTAAAAATGTACAGTTACCTGAGTGTATTTATTTCTAGTGCACAATGATCAAGTTACCAATAAACAATTATGCAGTTTATTCTTATCAAAATCTGTTTGTACTTGTATGCGTATGTTTGGCAGTCTTTTGATACTGATCGCGCGGATCTTTGAAGCAGCAATTCATCAACTAAAACAACAGTATTTTTCAATGTGAGCATGGAACAAAGTCTATGGTACGTAACCTTTCCTTTTTTACCTTTTAAAGTAAAAATCAAGATGTACAAATTTTCCGACAAGCAATTAAATATTGTGTATAAAACAGACAAAACCACGTGCGTTTGTTGAATCGTAAACACGTTGTAGACCGTCATGCTTTGCGACTCATTCATTGGATTGGAGAATCTGTTTGACGTAAATATTGTCACATGTTAAAAAATGCTATCCATATAAGTTAGTGTACCGACCTGTGAAATAGTATTGTTGAAATTCTTTCATTCTTCAAAGAGATATAATGCCTGTTTGGATTTTCAAATCATAATTTCAATCATATGAACAGATTCTGTTTGGTCTGAATAAAAATGGGAATATTTCTAAGCTATTATTTGTTCTGACCAATAAATGCATAACGTTAAACTCACTACCCTGTAAATCATCAGACATCAATTGTCTCACCAGCAATGCACTGTTGAATCACGTGTCGATTTTTTAAAATTCTAATTAATAACTTGAAAAGCTGTTCTAAAGTGTCTCTTTGTTCCAATTAACCCTCTGTCATTATATAGATAAGAAGAATACTAGTATTTTGTCGGGAATTTTATTAAGGGAATGGTAAACCAATAGAATACTTGAACTTGCACTGCAGTACAATTCATATATTTTTAAATATTTATGATAATCAAATAATTGGTTAATATCCAAAATCATCAGATAAACATAGTTCTAACTTTCGAAACACTTCCTTGTAAATATTTTCACTGTTGCAGAGAGTCTGATCTCTTTACATTTGGAAGGGCGAATTTTCCTCTAAGTCAGGGCTGATTTGCATTAGCCTGTTGTTGATTTGAGTTATTATGCCCTGGGGAACTTTTGTGTTTTTAAGGTATTTTTATAGATAATCATGTGAGAATTGTAATGTTCTAATTACTATAATTGAAATTTAAACAAAGTTCTAAATATAAATAAAAACAAAAGTGATGTTTTTGGGCAGTGACCAATTAATAAGACTATGCACTTTCAAAGGTACTTATTACTTGTTTAATAAACTTAGAAGAAAACTTTGATAAATTTCATTATTAAGTGGAATAAAGCTACATGTATTAGAATATTTATTATTTTGTTTTATCATTTTGATGGTGTGGTCTGCGTTCTTGTATGCTTAATTACTAGTAATTGCCTTCCGTGTGGATATTAAAGTTGGCCGGACCTGGGTTTTAGAAAAGTCAATACTTTAATGTTATGGATATCAATTATTGTCAACAGCTTGATTTGAAATATCATTTCTTAAACACTAATTAGCTGGGGTTGCTTTCAAATAATTAAATTACATAAATTTAGAGAAGAATCGGTTTGGCCACAGCTAACACCTAATTGGGCAAAATGAAATTGAATTTCAGACTTACATAGGACAGAGGCCGTCAAAAATACAGCAAAATATGGCCAACCTGTGACAGTTACATGCTAGACAAATGTATCAAAAGTAGTGAAAATAATTGAAAGTGATGGCAAACACACGACTCATGATGTTGCCAGAGCTGTTCGCATATTGCTATTGCTTTTGCATTTCATTTCAAAGCATATTTTTAAAAGAACGAATGCTTTTTACCAGATAAATAGCATAAATTTACAGATTACAAAAAAATAAAACGGATACGAATACAAAACCGTTAATCAATAGCTTAAAATGTGAACCAAATTCAATCAAAGAAAAATTTGAAAATATTGTTACTGGTTAAAAACATGCCTCCAATATTTCGAACCAGTAAGAAAATATTAAACAAAATATGGTTAACTAACCACAATAAGATGCTTGTTGTTGCAAAAAAAACCCATAAGCACGAGGTAGGTTCTTTATTGCAGATTCTTCTCATGAGATCGTATAGCCATACAAACTTCGTTGGCAAACGTGTTACATGTCGGCATTACCGAGTAGTTATACTATAGAAGCTCAAGAAACATTATAATAATTGACGCCCTGTGTTAGGATTTCGGCATGTTCGTCTTCCTGGTGCTAATGCTTCATCACATACATCTGGGCTTGTGTAGAAAATTGTGAACTCGAAAAAGTTATGTCTTGTTACACTCACCGTACTCTTTAGATCTAGCCGTTATGCGACTTTGTCTTTCAAAAGTGATGGAGGCTGGATGGTCAACAAATTAACCATCAGATCTTCCTAAAGCTTTAAGATATGATTTGTTTAAACATAAACTATTAATTTAGGTAAAAATCCATATATCTTATCTCTTTATAAATTTGGGTATTGCCAATATTTTTATAGAGAACTCTTTTTTATAATGGAGACAAATACAGTTTTTAAATGGCCACGACCATCGAGCCCTCTTAAAAAGACTCTAAATAAAATCTGTCCCAACCAGCCCATGACTCAGTATACAGTCTGTGCCTTAGAGGTCTACCTAGTTCAGCGTACCGTGACTCATTTTATACAGTTTATGAAAGATGCATTGATTAAAATTACGTATTTCAGAGAGGGGATTATTACTTTGAAGAGATGTAATGTTCATTTCACTATCTGAGTAGAATGTTTTCGAGATCATACACATAAAATATCGAATGATCCTCGTGCAATACTTTGGAGACATTCGGATTTCTAATTTAAGGACCCTTTTAGAATATCAGGTTTTTGTGAATATAGTCATAATAGGCTCATCAAGTGTTTTTGAAATTTTAAACCGTTCTTGAGATTAGTGGACAAAATGTGTTTTAGGGATCTTACCATTAAACTTTTATCATTGATACCAGCTCGGTTAACACAACATTTAAAGGTGTTATGTACCAGTGAAAAACAATTTTTACTACATACATGTATTCTTAAAAAAAATCTTTTTGTTTATTCTTATCAAAGACAATATCAATTAATTCAGATGAACCAAAGTTGAAGTCATGAAGCGCTGCTTGATATTCATCAAAATGTGATGATTGTCTAATCATGATATGAGAAAAATTAGACATTGTGTACAATTTACTATCGCAGCATCAGATTAAAAGTAGTTAATGTATATATAGAAAATATATTGTTATAAACGTTGTCAATTCATTATACAAGACATAAGAAAGCGGGGCTTTTTCGTTCAGAATAACATTTCGTTAAGCTTAAAACAAAAGAAAAATCCCTCAATCAGAAAGAGTTATTAAGAACCCGCTATGAAAGGGAACACGAAAACTTATTGTTAATATACGGTACTAGTACATAAAACCAAGTTATATTTTGAAAGCAAATTAATCCATTGGGTAAAGGGTATAGATATTGCTTCATTGAAATAGAATTGATCAATATGATTGCTTTACTTGTTTGGGTTTTTTTTGTGTTTTTGTTTTTTTTTTGGTAAAAGTTTTTTTTTATACTTTATTACCTCCTGCTAAATGGTGCGGTTAATTCAGATCGTTCCGTTGATATTTAATTTTTTATGATAAACGTGATGACTTCAATTTGTCTATCGTCAACTTTCCTTACTTTTGTAGAAATATACATTCATCACCTGCATATGAAATTATTGTCTTTCAGTTGATTCGGTATGCATCGACATGCTCTACGTTTGATCAATTTGAAAAACGAGGCAAGCTACTGACAAACAAGTTGATAAAACAAGATTTTTAACAGTCTCGATTGAAGTCATCATTTCGTAAACTCTATGGTCGAAACAACGACCTTGTCAGCAAATAAAATCTTCTGCTGGGTCAAATGCTGACAGACTTTTTTTTTAATAAATATTGTTAGGCCATTATTGTTCACCGAATTGTTTACGGAACTTTCCGTTTTACCGATTGCGACAACCAGCAGGTGTGACTGGTCAGAAGAGGATGCCCACTCCTTCATAGAAATTGATCATACCCCTCATGTTTGTAGTGGGCCGTTGCTCTGCTCATGTTTTGTATTTCCCTTTGGACTTTTGATTTTGAACACTGATCGTTAACACCGCATTTCATGTGAATATAAATGATTGTCGCCTTGCAACATACATTGGGGTCCAGCACTACCTCCCTTGTTGGTACATGCCTTAATGATTGTGAGATAAAAGAAAAACCAGAGTGAGATTATTTTCCACAAAAGTTATTTTTCTTATTAGTTGGTCATTCCACCTTAAGAAGGCATATTGTTAAAACATTAAGTTAAGCGTGTCGTCTTTTATGGCTTTTTATGTGATTAGAATGTGGTACTGGTTAGGTAAACAGCAGTGCTATAAACATCGTTGCATCTATGATTTACTACAAGTTATTTCTCAGTAAAGTAAATATCAAAAGAGTTAACAGACCGTTTAGTCCCAATTGGAATGGCTAGCCAATTTTCCTTTTATATCAAACGATTTCTAACTATTTGAATACAACTATTTGAATACATTGACCAACATATATACATGTACACCTTTTGAAGTTGTGGAAAGATCGATGTAACATAAAAGGGAAACCAAATACCTTGATATTTTATTTCAGCTGAAAATATATCCATGGATGGGATTTTTTTTATATCTATGTCTGGCTTTTTATAAACTAAAACATCTAGAAAAGACAATTTTCGCTATTGATGAGAAATTAGAAAGTTTTAACGATAAACTTTTTTATCGGGACGAAATAAATTACTGATGCGAGGACAATTTATCGTTAACAATACATGAACTCTCTCAGTAAAGCTTTTATATACAGATCTGGAAAATATCTGTTCATCACGTCTCAATGACAATTTTTTAGTGTAAAATTGACCTATTCTATAGGCTTTTTGATATAAATCTTAATATTTTTATATGTTATTTTTTTATTTATAAAAATATAATAATATTCATTTCCGTCCTAATTCACTTAAATCTTCATGCAGTTACAGTGTACTGCAATATCAGAAAAGTATTACATAGGCTTTATTCATATTGAGCTACACATGTGATAATAATATTTCTTATGTATTTTGGTAAACTTCCGCATCAGTGTTTCATTAAGCTTGATATTGAAAATAAAGCCACTGTTTTACAGTGTTCATGAAATATATTATATACAAACTACTTTTTTTCTACAAAGTACCTTCACCGAGACATTGATAAGACTTTCTGAGCGTCTTGTTTGAATTTAAATTTTAAAAATCATTCTTTCATTCAAGCAATCGAAGTCAGTTCTGGCTCGATAAATGTTTAAACACACTTGCAATTATTTAGAATAATAATTATAATTTAATCATCATACAAGAGACTGGAGGTTTATATGACTATTGTAAAAATTGAAAATATTCCGATTTTGGTAAACTGTAGAATAGTTTTGTATGAATATTATATAACTTTGTATAATTTCATTTAAGATGAAGTTTTTCACCAAAATATATCTTCTATAATCATGACAACCCATCTTTACAGCATCAGAATACGTATATATCTTCAAAGAAAGAGAACTA
Organism: Magallana hongkongensis; assembly: GCA_016163765.1. NCBI lineage: Eukaryota > Metazoa > Mollusca > Bivalvia > Ostreida > Ostreidae > Magallana > Magallana hongkongensis. Next base: position 59,495,183 of record WFKH01003881.1, read on the forward strand.
CAGCCTCGTGATAACTGTAAAACGTGGAGATTCTTTCTGTGTGTGCTTGAATCTGATTTGATATATAAACATGATCTAAGGTGGTTCCACCTTCTGTTGTGAAAAAATTTACTATCTGGTGAAACCCGTTGTTTTCCATAAAAGTTTGTATTGGTCCTTTCGTTTTGGTATCTTCGTTGAAATCTCCTACGACAATGCAAGTCTCCCCTTGTGATTTTACTGTGTCTACGAGAGATTTCAGAGAATGCAAAAACGTGGTTATGCTTAAAGTAGGCGGTCGGTAAACATTGACCAGTACTACGTTTTTTTTTTAAAAAACTTGACAACAATGCTTTCTATGTTTTGGATCGAATGATGAATGATCTGTTTTTCATCATCATTTTCTTTGAGATAGAAAGCAACTCCGCCTCCTTTTGAATTGCGCAGCGACGTCATGTGTTCATCGCTGTTGCTATAAGCTTGTATTCTTGCAAGATGGTAAAACTTAAAGCCATTTAGGTTTAGCTGAGTGATGTCTTGATCAGGTTTCAACCATGTCTCTGTTAAACAAATTACGTTTGCCTTTGTAAATCGACTGTCAACCTTCATGTGGCTAAAGTGTTTGTTCAAACTTTGAATGTTATGAAGTACAACTATTGTCCTGTTGGGGTCAGTCTCAAAGGGTCCTTCAAGTTCTAGCTTTTGCATGTCTTCCATGGCTGATTTGACATCTGGATCGGCATACAACTTGTTTTTTAACTTTGTTTTGTCATTTGTTTCGATGAATAATCCGTTTTTTTTATGTTACTCTTGTTAATGCCACATATGCTTGACCGGGAGCAAATGTTTTGTCAAGGTTGACAACAACTTTTTCCACAGTCATACCTTGTACTTTGTGAGCTGTACATGCCCATGAGAGCTTTAATGGAAATTGTTGTCTTACTATTGCGATCGACTTTCTAATAACTATTTCTTCTTGGATTCTTTGAATTAAAACCATGTTTCCATTTTTAGTTCGCTTTCCAGTTTGTTTTCCTACATTTTCACTGTCAAATATAACAGCTATTGCAGTAACATTTGATTTGTCCGCGTCTGTATGTTCAAAGTGGGAAATGTATCCCATAACTCCATTTACTAAGCCATCTTTGACATCGCAATTCCTTGTTAGCATGACACGAGCCTTAACTGCAAACAAAAGCGAGCTTGATAAACTGTCATTTTTGGTTTGGGATGGTTTATCTTTAAGGCAAAGTTTTCCTGAGGTTTTATCTTTTTGATAATCTTTCGCATCAATTTGTTTGAAATCTTTGCATTTTTGTTTCAACATATCCAAATTGTACCTCATCATTAGTAGAGAACACATGTAGAACATCCTCGGGGCCTTCTCTGATGCAGTCATTCACTGTGTTCAACGTTTCGATTGCTAGAGGTTCTTCTAAAGTTCTTGTGCGCAGCAAATTTAAAGCTATTGCAAATGAGACATCATCACGTTGACGCATAATTTCAGTCAATTCAACTTCGTGGAACAAATCTCGCCAAAAGTCAATGGGATATGTTGCGTTATCTTTGTAAAGTCTCTCGTCTTTTCTTTGTTTTACAGGTGGAAGTTGGAAAAAGTCACCAACAGCAATCACACTAACTCCTCCAAATGGATCTTTGCATTTTTTGATTTGCACAAGTCTCTCATGAATGTAGAATAATAGCCTCTTGTATACCATCGATACCTCATCAATTACAAGGATTTGCAAGTCTGCGAGTTTCATTCTTATTTCACTTAAAGATTGTTCTTTTAATGGTTCGTATGGCAGAGGCAAATACTTTGTCAAAGAAAAAACGCTATGAATTGTACTGCCACCAATGTTGAAAGCAGCTGTGCCAGTAAACGCGGTCAGCAAAACTGATAAGGATTCTGGTGACGATAAACTTCTAGAGAAAAGGCGTGATGCTTCGAAATTGATAGCTTTCACAATTTGGCTTTTTCCAGTACCTGCCCCACCAGTAAGAAATATATGAAATGGAGCTGGGTTTTCATTTACAAGTTTTCTTATGCACCAGTCTCGCACAAAGTAGAACACTTTCTGTTGGATTTTATTTAAGTTTTGCACTATGTTCAACATTTCTTCATTTGAGACACTGATTTGCTGTACATGATATAAGACATCAGATTTGTTCACGTCATTTTCTATGTCAGGAATTGTTTCGACAAATTCATCAGAGTTTTGCTGTTGAGACTTTATCATGACACATTCATCTCTATCACGTTCTGTTTCGGGACACAGATTTGCCCATGCATCCTCTGGTTCTCCAATGTTTTCATACTTCTCTTGAGCTTCATCTATAACATTTTCATTTTCAGCATATCGAGCATGATTCGATTCCACAATGACTTTGACTTGTTTTACATATTTTGTGTCATGCAATTTCACAAATTCTTTTTCATAAAAAGTCTCGTACAAATCGAACGATTCTGGTTTTAACTGTGACTCTTTCCGATATGGAAGGAAAAGCTATAGTCGAGATTGATAAAATTTCTCTGGTGTTTTCTCTGCACTAAATCTAGGATACCTCACAACTGCCTGTTTTGTTCTCGTTCTCTTTTGAACAAATCCCTTGGAATTTTGTAGCTCGAAGACGTTTTCGTTAACTCCTTTTGGAACTTGAGATTTGGCAAGTACGCGATAATCAGAACAGAACTCAGCTAGACACATATTATTAAACGTCCTGTTGTTTGGTCGGTTTTCATACCTTTCAACAATGTTTGTCATGAAGATTTCCTCATCGTCCTGTTCTTCTTCTAAATCACCTTCTGGTACCTGACGTTTTGGTTTCATTTGAGAAAGGGGTTTTGTCATGCGAGTAGGGTTTTCTCCAACTGGAATAAAGATGACTTTTCTTGAAGCTTCTTTTATTCTCAAATTGCAAACTCTGTACACAGCTTCTTGTGCAGAAACCTCTCTGTGTGTCATGTATGCAGATCCTATTTTCTTCAATGTTTGTTTGGCATCAAGATTTCCTTCATGTGCTGCAAGTTTTGTTTGTTTCAATAGCATTCCCATTTCTCTTTCAGACTTCGATATGTACGAGACTATATATACGATGCAACTAAAAGGATCCAAAACATATTTAATATCCATATTTGCATTCCAACATTTAAGAAGACATGGATTGTATTGATTTGTCCACAATTCATTTGGGTGCCTTTTGAGAACAACTTTTAATTTTTTGGACAAAACATTCAGTGCATTTTCGTACATTTCTTGCGTCAGAGAGAGATTATCAAAAACATCATCCGTTGTTTCAAATTCATTGGAATCACTTTGGATCTTATTCCACACATTCAATAAAATTTCTTTTGCTCGAGACTTTGTGAGATATTGATTAGAATCATGTTGGTGAACACCTGGAGTTTCTGCAGTTTCATCAATATCATCGTCGCCATCATGCATTTATGTGATAAATGTACGCTGTGATGGTGGCCTAGGGAAGTTAAATCTACACTCGACTCCATTTTTTTTTACATGACTTTGAGTGTTTCTTACTGTGTTGTTGAACATCCAATACAATTTTTCTCAGTTCAGAATCTTCATTTTCATCAGGAACTGCACATGTCACATATTTGTCGATAAAGTCAGCCACAGCTTGTTTGCCATCAACATCTGTCTTTGGAGCATTTTCCACCCAAAATAAACAATGCATGTGTGGTGAACCTCTCTGTTGAAATTCAACCCTTTGAAAGAAATCTACTATTTTCCCAATTGGTTCTGATGGTGATTGAATTACGTCTCGCTGAAATATACGAAATCTGTGTTCAAACATTCTAGCCACGGTAACAGGATTGCTACGCAAAATCTCATTTTTTTCTGTCCAATCTAGCATATCCGGATTTCTTTCATCACATTGTTGTTTGAGCAAAGAACCGATGGCATCATTCCATCTATATTCTGCTGAAGAGAACGAACAAAACCATGTTGGAATTCCAAGCTGTCTTAGCATAGCAAAAAGATCTTTCTGTATTGCCGACCAATAAGCTGGAGTTCCTCTTATCGGTTGCATAAATTTTATTGCTTCATCGTTCCTCAACAATTTAGAGAGAATTTCTGGATTTCGTAGCATATCCAAATTGATTGCTTTCCCTTTTTCGTTTATTGAGACAGTCTTCCGAATTGAAATCTGGGTTTTTTCAATCACTTGATTTAGTTCAGACAAATACTGGCTGAAGAAAATGTAGTTTGTATCCTTTGCAAATCTATTATCTGCATTCATAAGTCTATTATTGAAGTATCGAGCAAGTGTCAGTCTTTTGTCTCTTTGCTCATCAAATGAGAAGTTCCCTGACGGAAAATGATATGGAAATGTTTTTGCTTCATTTCCTGGTTCCTGAAGCATTCGTACTGGATTATTTCCTTCGGCCGGAGCAATATTGAAGACATCATCAAAATAATGGTCTAAAACTTCTTGCGCAATATCTACAGGTTGAAGACAGGTGTCAACTGCTATCTGAAGCTGTTCATTTTCTTCCGGTGATGTTTGAACTTCAGCTTGAACATCTTCATTAGTTGCTTGAACTTCAGCTTGATCAACATCCTCGTTTGTTTCTGAACTGTCAATGTCTCTATTGATGGAAATTTTTGAATACCATTTGTTGTTTTGTTTCAAGTAATCTAACGTAGAGACAACATGTGTTGGGTTAATGAATTGATATTCATAATAACCTTTGTAGCTCAGTTTTCTCTTTAGTTTTACTCGAAGCAAATGGTTCTCGTCATTGTTCAAAGGTAAAGTAGTTGTTTTCTTCAAATTAGATGGCACACAAACAACTGGACCATGAATATTTTTCTGTCCACCTTTTGGAAGAGCCATGACCTTCATGAAAGGAATATGTTGAGAAATCAAATGTTGTTCCAAACTGTTTAAGCGGGATAGTTCTTCGGGGACAGGCTCAAGATACATATTGTTTGCTGCTGCTTCGGATGGAATTTCACCACTGATAATCTTTCGGTGACACGTATAGCAAATCCACAGAGAAGACTTTGTACAATCTTTGGAACAGGATGCTTTACATTGATGCCAAAACGTATCTTTAATGCAAGCACCAGCCACTTCTGCCGATTTTTCACTTTTGGCATACACGTCTCTGTTACACATTTGTACCTGATTCTAAAACATTAATCTATGGCAACTACAGCATGTAAAATCAGGACCTCGAGCAGTGTTTCTTTTGAATAGATGACGTACTTCCTCTATATTTTCAAGTTTAATTTTCTTATTTAACCTATTTTGCCGAGACTTTTCAATTTTCTTTTTCTGAACAAGGGGACTGGAGTGGTAATATTTGTTACTGTTGTCTCTAGACTTCAATCTAAAAGTTTCATCCGTTTTGTATTTCAATGAACTAGTACAAATGACTTTCTCTCTGAATTTTTCATCACTGTGATATCTCTGAACACTTGCTCTTTTACGTTTTCTCTATGGATATCATCAGAGCAATATTTGCTGATGCTTCTTGCTTTTACCTTTTCTCTGTGTGTCTCATTCAGTTCATACTTTTTTGAGCTTCTCATTTTCATGTCTTGTCTATATTCATAATCAGTTTTGTACTTTAGCTTACTTCGTGTTTTGACATTTTGTCTATATACATCATCTTTTTTGTATTTTTCGGTCCCTTTCTCTTTACACATTGTTCTATGTACACTGTCTGTTTTATACTTTATAACACTCTTTTGCTTGATATTCTCTCTGTGTAAAGCATCAGTTCGATACTGAAAATTTGCTTTCCTCAACACCTTTTCTCTGTGATCTTTTTGGCTGTATTGTGCTTTACTTCTGATCATACTTTTGAACCTGGTCTTGTCCTGAAATGCTTGATCATTTTGATATCTTTCTTTCAAAGAGATTCTAAATTCATCGTCGTCTTTGTACCTCTGTGAAGCATATGCAAGTTTTTGCTCTCTGAATTCCAAATTTTCGGTGTACTTTTTTCTATACTTTTCTCTTTTGTATTGACGTTTCTTTTCTTCTTTATTCATACTTGATCTTTCGTTGCAACTCTTATCTGATTCTACATTCATTAAACCCATTTTTCTGTTGCTTTCATCATTAACAAATACTTCACCAACATCGAGGACAACATCATAATGATTCTCATTTTTGTGGTTTAAATACAAACCATCTTTTTCTGATTGGAGAGATGCAGAAATATTTCGTCCTGAGAATTTCAGCCAAATACCATTTGAAAATGTGAAGATATTAATGGACAGCATGTGAGCTAATGCTAAAATTTCTAACTCTGTTGCCCAATGCCCTTCTTTTTCCATTGATGACACATGTTTTTCGATGGAATGTTCGTTAGATCTCAAAAAAGACTTAAATATATCTCCATTTCCCAAAATATGATGGCATATTGAACGTCTAACAACATGATGGTGATTTTCTGAACATGTGAGACAATAAGAAATTGCTCTGAAGAAACAGTTTCCATCCCCAGTAATTTCTTTGCTTAAAGACGGTACTCCCAATTCTTGAGTAGGCCTTTCGAATGTGTTATCATCTAACTGAGCATATGGTATTCCTATCGCAAGGCATGACTGTTGCTTTGAAGCCTCTGACATAGGACAAAATCGAAATTTGTTTGTTTCACTATGAACAAATACTATTTCATCATCTTCATTATCATTAGCAATATTGCAGTCAGGTAAGTTTTCACAGCGATTTTCTCCAGTCTGTTCTGTCGCAGAATGCAATACATATCCTTCCCTTTCTACTTTTTTTGCACGGCATTGTGTCCCCGTTATATTACACTCAACAACGTTTGAAAATCCCATGGAAATGGCAAGTTTCTTAATATGTTCCAATAACCCCTCAACATTGTTAAATAAAAGTCTTGTACTTTTCCCACTGCAACAGCATAAGCCTTGGATTGATCTTGAATGCGAGTCAAATGTAAAATATAGTCCATTTGTTTTTCCAATAAGAAACGTATTTCCCCCAAAGCAGACAAAACATCCATTTGATTCCATCAAAGCAATTTGTAATGCCTCATAAAGGGGGTAAGCATTGAAATCTGCATAACATGGTTCATTACCCGACAAACTAATAATAGTTGCTAATGTTGAATTTATTGTAAATTCATATGTTCTATTGAAACACTCAAAGAACTGAGGTAACTCATCTACCAGCAAATATCTACTATGCATTGAAGAACTTCTTTGCAAAAACGTATACAATTCATCACCTGTTGCTAGTATCTTGTTCATGTCTTGTGTTGTCCAGTGTATGCTGCTTTTAAATTGTTTAAATGCTAGCCCTGCTAAACTATTGGCAACACATTGGGTACCTGCATTATCACCAAACATGGGGTGTGCCTGATGAAATGAACCTTGAACAGATGTTTGAAACATTGTGTTGTTTTCATTAAAATCAATCTCATGTTTACAATCACTATTCTGGACAAAGAACTTTTCAATGTTTTCAGATGAAGTTTCAGGTTCATGATTCGTCTTGTATTCATTCATGTTTGTATTGTCATTCTCATTATCAGAAAAATATTCACATTTTTGTTTTTTTGTGGGCTTCTGGTGAATACCCTGTGACAAACTTTCATGTCCATTTTTCACATCATTTTTTCCCAGGTAACTATTCTTTCTTTGTTCATAACACATACAGTTTTCCGTGACCAAGTCAGTACTGTTTTTAAGTTCAGAAACCATTTTGAATACTGTCTTTGTTTCCTCATCTTTTGATATACTGCTGGACCCTCTTAGCACGGAGGAGTCCAGCTGCGCCTGACCTGCTAGGCTAGGCTCAGAGCCTTCATCATGCCCAGGTACTCTCGCAGGAGTACAAACCCACGCTGGGGAGTCAGTGGACAGTGCCTTTGTCACGTTTTTGACAAACAGACGACTTCCCCGAGGAGATGGCAACCTCGGGGCAGGTGGATGCATTTTCACACAAGGCGAGGCCTGCATCCTGGCCAGGGGTTTTTCCTCTTTAGGTGGGAACCCCATCGAACCATACCCTGGAAGATTACCAGGAGGAGCTGAGTTAGCCCCGTCCATTGACCCGCAAGGGACAATAGACTCTGTGGTCTCATCTGGAGATGCATTAGAGGAACAAGCGTGCTGTCGTTTTAGTCTCTTTCTGATCTTGTCCTTCTGGCGTTGGCCCCCTATTATTGACCTTAACCCTCTTTGGCATCTATAATAAAAAAAAATTAAAAAAAATATTAACTAAATATTTTGGTGAATCTTTATGACTCGGGGAACAAAAATGCATGTTTTTATGGATTAGTAGTATGATTTTAACTGTTTTCAAGATATTTAGTCACTTCCTGTTTTGAGGGGGTTGGGGGTGGGTGTTAGAACCACCATAAGTCTCATAAACTACATACCATTTGATGCCCCTTGACACAAAGAACAAGAATATATATGGTTTAGGGGTGGAGATCTCATACATTTTCAAGATATCAGGACCATCCCCAGGGATCATGACCTACAAACCATTTGATGCCTGTTGACACAAGGAACAAAAATATAGATGGTTTTGGAATGGAATCTGAATCGATTTCAAGATATTTGCTTATTTCCAGTTCTAAGGGGTTCAGAATTACCTAAGAGCTCCTGAGCTTCATACTAAATAATGCGCCATGACACAAGGGACATGAATATATGGTTTGGGGTTGTTGACACTATCCGCTTTTGACATAGTGTACTGATCAGAGTCAACCAAACAGAAAGTAGACCCCAACTAAACCCTGGATTTACTTTCAGGGTCTACTTGGGGTTTACCAGAGCACACACAGAGTTAACCCTGAGTAAACAAAGTAAAACCCAGTGTGGACACAGAGATTAACCCCAATCAAAAGTAGACATCTGAAAGCATACACAACAAGTGCATTTGAAATATACAAGGGTTGGGAATAACAGGCAGCAATATGGTAAGATAAAAACAGGTCTGCTTCACACTTTAGTGCGAAAAGTGGACCCTAAAAGCAAACCCCGAGTAAACCCAAAGTAAACCCTGAGTGGAGTCAAATTTTAAATCAAAGGCCGGAACGGCCACAAAGGCGTCGAACTGACATTTTCTTTTATATAGATATGGTCATTTATTTGAATGTCTGTACTAATAGTCGTATATCAAATAATATTAGAATAAAAAAGTAAATTAAATTTGTTTTGTGCTGATTTAAAAACAAAAATCAGTATATTTCCTTATAAAATAGGTAGTGATACGTCACGATGCCAGGCGGTGCGTAGTTTGTCGTGCGTGCTAGTAGCCCCTTTCGAGGCACGACACCGCTTGCTATGCGTCTT
>WFKH01003881.1:59524539-59557724 GCA_016163765.1 Magallana hongkongensis
TGCTTTGTGCCAAGTTTGCTTGCAATTGGCCCAGTGGTTCAGGAGAAGATGTTGATAATGTGAAAAGTCTACGGAGAGACGGACAGACAGACGACAGACAAAATGTGATCAGAAAAGCTTACTTGATCTTTCAGCTCACGTGAGCTAATAAACATTGGGGTGGGTGGGTATATAATTCTTGGCAATAATATTTTTAAACTCCTCTCCAATAGGAATTTTTAAAAAAAGGAAGGGGTAGGGTCAATATTTTGCGGCCATAATATCTGTTGCGGCCATAATATCTTGAGTCCCTGCTCCAATATTAAATAAAAAAAACATTGGGCTGGGATTTCAATATTTCGCGGCCATTATATTTTAAACGAGTTGGAAGTTTCATTGGAGTAGGGTGGAAGTAGAGCGTTCAGTACATTGCAGCGATATTTAGAATCCGGTTTCAGAATTTCGTGGGGTTTAGAATACACTAATTATGTAAATCACTTTGGATTTTCTCTTTCAGCTTTTTTCTGTTTTAATTTTGATTGAATATCTTTATCCATATTGTTGTCTGTTGGAACTTTACGTTAATTAAAAGTTTTCCTTAATCACTGTTTTGGCAGTTGTGGATATATGATAGTGTTGGAGAAATCTCTTGAAAACAATTTCTTAATACACATTAAAAATTATTTAGAGGAAAAAGACGCCTCTTTGAAAAGGTTTTTATCGCAAATTTAAGGATTTTACCTAAACATACATGTACAATTTTGCAATTTGTTAGCTTTTCTCTCTAAATGAATAGAAATTATTCATAATTATATAGTCTTGTGTAAAAGTACAGAATTCAGATGTAGAGGTTTAAAAAAAAAGATTATAATAATCTTCAACCTCAAGATCCTGGATACTCAAATGCATTATAGCGAGTTAGGTTTTTTTTTTTAAGCTTGGGGTGTAAAAGCTATTCTGTATTTTTTTCTTGGGAGGGGGTGGCGATGGTTATAGCTAACTTATTGTCAAATTGATCGTATTTTAGGGGTAAGAATTCATTTTTTTACAAAAAGAAATTGTGGTTGGTACGAGTTAGTTAAAATTTTTGATTGAGGTAAAGTAGCAGTAAGGGGAAATGTTTTTGTTTTGTTGTCAAGCGAACACACGTATGATCCATTGCAAAGACAAAATGCCAAATGTAAAGATGGATAAGAAACAGAAAGATAAAACATCATCATATCTTATAACTCTTTCAAATCTTCGCTCCAAACAAAATTATATTTAACATACATGTAACATCGGTTGCAACCCTTGAGTAGATTCCATACTTGAAATACATTAATTTGAACTGGTGCATGCATACCATATCTTCAAATTATGCAATTTGTCAAGACTTCAATGTCTTTTATTTTATTGAGTTGGTCTGCGATCTGTATTGATGTCATTGACTAGTTAAGGTCTAATGTAGAACAAATCAAGTTCAAACAGCATAAACTTAAAGTCATGAGTAACAATATAATTGAAATATCATTTTGTATCCCAACAATTGAACGTTTTCGGAAGTCCGTATTTATTATAGCAGCATTTTTATGCATCTTTGAAATAAACGTGAGAGGCTAATGTGCACGCTCCATTAAAAAGTGACGAGACCATTCGTTCGAAGCCATCCTCTAGCATTTATTTACCAGTGATTTCTTTTGTATTTATTATAGCAGCATTTTTATGCATCTTTGAAATAAACTTGAGAGGCTAATGTGCACGCTCCATTAAAAAGTAACGAGACCATTCGTTCGAAGCCATCCTCAAACACTTATTTACCAGTGATTTCTATTGTATTTATTATAGCAGCATTTTTATGCCTCTTTGAAATAAACTTAAGAGGCTAATGTGCACGCTCCATTAAAAAGTGACGAGACCATTCGTTCGAAGCCATCCTCAAACACTTATTTGCCTGTGATTTCTTTTGTATTTACTATAGCAGCATTTTTATGTATCTTTGAAATAAACTTGAGAGGCTAATGTGCACGTTCCATTAAAAATTGACAAGACCATTCGTTCGAAGCCATCCTCTAACACTTTACACTACTCACATCAGTGCGCAAGTTAGATTAGTTTAGAAATCGTTTTATTTTGAATAGATAACAAATTCCTTTGATTTAGTAATAGATTAGCTAAGACAGCAAATATATCCGCCAATATTTATTTGAGTTTCAATCCCGTTTAAACTATGTCTTATGGGAGAGATATATAAATAAGTTTAGTAATTAAACAATATTCATTTATTTGGTTACTTTACAGAAAATAGGCGCGATTATATCTTTTCAACTGAACAGTATATAACGGAAACGACGAATTTAGATTTTAGATAAAATTGAGTGTGACAACCTGAATTGAATAACCTTTCCAAAAGCCTTTTGATTATTTTGTTTAGTTCATTTTGATCGTCAAGCCATTTGTTTTATCCGCTTCTCCACCAAATTCATTCCATCTGACCGAGTATGTCTGCAATCAAAATGGATAAAAAACATTTTCGTTTCTTCCACGGATTATCTTTACTGACCTGTGGTAAGTATTCACCAATTGTTTTAAAACATTTTTTACTGCCGTTTGTGTTGTTGAATTTAGAGGGTATTTTTAACAGCTTTTAAAATATGTCCCAATACGCGTAACATAATATTCAGGTAATAGTCTCAGGTTCTATGGAAGAAGAGAAAATATGAAAATTGTTTAATTAATGAACGGCATCGATTAAAAGAAAAAGAACAGATACTTGACAAAGCTTACTAAAAATTAAAAAAAAATATACGTAAACTTTATGCTGTTATCCATAAAGGTAGTATGCGACACCTGTAGAAATTAATGTGAATAAAAGTACATTTTATCAAAATACTTTCAACGGTTTAGAATTTTCAAATTTTACAATTGTTGACCAAAAAATTTGTTTTATGGAGGCTGGATGGTCAACACATTAACCATCAGGTTTTTCTAAAGTTTTAGAATATGAATTATCAAGCTATAAACTATAATTCAATAAAGGAAATATCAATATATTTAAACTTTGAAATGTGGGTATTTTCCTAAATTTTGAAATGGAGCGCTTCTTTTCATAGAGATCAATACAGTTTTCAAATGTCCATGACAAGAGATCCCTCTTAAACATTTTTGGAAAGGTAAAAATCCTTAATGCACCAGCGGACATCGTAATCACGACATTCAGATTCGTAGATCAATTACGATATGCTGTTAGGTGATAATATATCAAAGGAAAACATTCATAAAATTATACTCGACTTAATTGTTTATTTTGATAGAAGATATATGTATGTACGTCAAAATATGGAGGTATCCCATACAACCTTTAATTTGTAAAATCTGAACCATAAACTATGTTCTCATTGTATTATAATGTACATGCAAAACATATTTGGTGCTCCAACCCCCCCCCCCCCCCCCCCCCCAAAAAAAAAAATAATAAAAAGGAAAAATCGATAGTTTGGATTAGGAAATGCAATTGAAGTTAATCAATTATTAAATAAGGTTGGCGGAAACAGAATAAGTTTTAAGTTAATATTTCATATATTCACAAAAAGATTAAAATCATACCCCCTTTTTTTTAAATATATGTAATATTGTTAGTGTATACTTTTGTTCACAGTGGGTTTTTTTAATTATCTTCTGGTTTTTTTTTTTTTAATTTTATTGAATTTTGAAATGTTACCCTGTTTGTATTAGTTGTGAGGTATAGTAAGAGAATATTCAAAATTATACAAATACAGCTTTCACGAGTAATCTTTGCTGTTCATATTAACATTCTGTAATTATGTGTTAAAGAGTTCCTGCCTGAGCGACTAACTACACAATCCCATACATTTGATTTGTTCTAATTTTAGAGGAAAAAAAGTAATTCAAAGGGGTGTATAGCAATATCAAATGATACAGTATTTATTAATAATATAAAAATGCTTCCGGAGTCAGAGTCCTGACCATTAATTTAAAAAAATGTCATTAAAGAGCTACCTGTAGTCTGTCTCAAGATATTTATGCAGTACATTTTCTTAAATTGTTCGATATTTATAAATACCTCCTGGTTCAAGCGATGTTCATTCTATAGTATGAACAAAACGAAAAGTCTACGGGTATTTTGCATTGCAAAACATATTCAAGTACCCGGATGATAACGTTGAAAATTGTGCAAGGTATTCCAAGTGACTTTCGAATGAAGAAGAATATAAACATCTCTTATTATAAATGTCCATAAGAAATATGTTTTTGTTCCTGTGAATTTTTCAGAGTGAAAAAGGATACTGTGTCAATAAAGATATCTTGAATATTTTCCCTTTCATCGATTTCAAATTCACTTCTTTCACAGTTATGTGTATATGTATTAAAAATCATCCAAATATGCTGCATAAATATCGTGGGACATACTTTAGCCGTCCAACAATGACATGTGAGATATGGAATAGAAAACGCAAAACAATTACCTCATTGACCATCAATAATATGAATTGTATTGTATTTGACTAAGACCCTAACCATTAATGATACAATTGGGTAATAACACTGTTTTAAACATAAACAGTTTTGGACTTCTTTCTGTCTATTTCTATGTTGGCTTAAATGAGTATAAGAGAGAGTATTCAATCGGGTTTTACTTCGCTTTTTTCATTTTTTTTTGGTTGGACAAAGTTTCTAATAATATTTCTTCGTTCATCTTTTAGGCACATGCTTACAAGTCTTCTTTCCAGTCTGCATACGTCTAGGTTGATTGAATATAGTAACAATGATACTTAGCAATTTATACTATAAAAATATATTAAAATAGTAGTATAATATACAGTGCTGAGTTTTTCTGCACTTAATTCATTTTACCTCAAACTGCCATAAATGAGATATCCATAACTATAGTCTGTCCCAAGATATCTAAGCTGCACATTTGGACGATTTTTTATAAAAATATACATAACTGTGAATGAAGTGTAATTGAAATCGATGAAAGGTAAAATTTCCAAGATATCTTTAGTGACACATTATCATTTTTCACTCGAAAAAAAAATACAGGAACGAAAGCAGATTTCTTACGGAGATTTATAATGGAGAATGTTTACATCCTTTCTCCATTCGGCAGTCACTCGGAATACCTCGCGCAATTTTTCGACGTTATCATCCGGGCTTGCTACAATACAAAATTTCCGTAGTCATCACATTTTCTAGCCGTGTATTGAAACCTGAAAAGCTAACGAGGGCGTTTCAACTGAGAAATCTTGGAAATGTTTCATACTTTTGAATGAACACAGTTTGAACCCTGAGGTATTTATAAATATCGAGTAATTAAGCAAAATGTGAATTGATGATAGCTTGGGACAGAGTGTAGCTGATAATTAACATTTAAGACAACGTCGTAAACTGTGTAAACAGACGCCAATCTTGTTTTCACTTCTACCTCTTTACATCAGACAACCTATTTAGAATGTGTCCTGATAACTCAAAATAAGAGGTTTGTATGCAGTATAAAAGTAATAATTCTTATAAACATTTGCCTGTGAGATTAAACCTTATTTGAAGAAGAAAAGAATTGGAAAAGCAAAATTTAAACCAATTTGATATTCAAATTCTTTTCAGCTAATGTAATAAAAAAAAAGACAAAGGGACATGCAAACATGCATATTTTTTAAACAATGCTATTTTTACCTAATTAATTGTTTCATTAATGGTTGACGTCCATACACTGAACAACACCATCCACCAGAACCAATGCAATACAAGTCAATATTGCGCCCAGCTATGTACTTATTTTGATTGCCTATTAAAAAAATATAAATCAAATGTTCCTTTCTGGAAACATTGAAATATATATGTCATGCAAAGATAAAGGTATCTAAAATTCTTATATTTATTAAAAAAAATATGCCATTGATAGTCATTAGTGTATTTATTATGCGGTTTTTTTTTAAATTTCATATCATTAGTGGGTGGGAGGTTCGACCATTAGTGATATAATTTTGAAATAATAATATTGGTGGACGGCTAGAAAATACTTTAATCTTAACAATATATCAATAATGGTCAGGATTCTGACCATTAGTGACACTATATCACATTAGTGGATACTGTAACATTGGAGGCTTCTACAGGGGAGATTATTATAAGATTTTAACTAACTGCTGCCATTACAACGAATTATTCATGCTTTAGATCTTCTGTGTACAGTACATTACTGTGTGCATGTACTCTGGGACATAAACAAACGATATGAAAACCAATTGCTAGTCTATAAATTTAAATGTATCGAATCAATAATGATTTGGATCTTACTGAATTTTATTTTATTTTGTGTTTATATTCCATATTACATTTAGGTTTTATTTCGCAGAAACCCCGGACTAAGCTTAAAAATAATTTTTTTTAACCTTTGAAATTTTATAAGTATGCATACAGTCTGTTTATGATAAACATTTCTTGAACTGGCTTGTTTCTGTCCAAAACACACTAAAACTGTTGTCAATAGATACAAAAGCAATAAATATGACGTTCAACATGTTGTTTTGTATGCAAATTACGCATACATGGGCATAACAATGCATTTTTAGATCAATGAGAACTGCACAGCTACAGACTTAAATTTAAGATTTAAAAATTAAAAAAAAAAATATGAAAGGGGGTCATTAGTGTCCACTCTACAACCATTCGTTGAGAAAAAGGTCAAAGCTTTCTTATTTAAATTGTAACTTTGTCTCAAAGAGGGTACACTATTCTTAAAATGAGTCTCAAAAACCATCAATTTGCACGAGTTATTTGTGTCTGTGTCTATAGAGGTACATTGAAGTTATATTTTTATTGAAAACTATACGTATATTTTTTTTTTATTTATGGCAATTAATGTTTTGTACCCATATCCTACTTTTGATTTAATTTAATTTAATTTATACTTATTAAACTAAAACAAAACAATTGGAACTGGTATAGAGATGTCTGTCACATTCAGCCCAGATTGTTTTTTAATTGACATTTATTTTTATCGATGCAATTATAACGTGAATATGCCTTTTTGTGTCTTTTTGATCATAAAAAATGATGCAATATCAATTTTTGCAAACGACTGTATCAAACCCTCTGAACTCCTTTCGATACAGTGAGATCATAAAATATTAATATTATAATAATGATTTTTCCAAGAACTTTAATACTATAACCGGACTTCATATAGTAGCTCTCTTTTTTTATCTTTTTATCTCTATTACTATTATTTAAATTCAAAATATGTAAGATACATGTGAATGTTACCTTGATTACAGGAGAAAGGTCACCATCCCTCATCCATCTTTCCCAAACATACATACAGCAAAAAAGATTAAACGTTAAATAAAGGAAACGGGGATACGCTTTCCTGTAAATATAGTTTCTGATTTTAAAAAAACACAAACTGAGCAATGTTATTACAATTTTTCATAGGTTTTTTAATGACATGTTTAAGGATATAAATGTGTTTATGCACTGATATTCTAAAAGATCATATTGCGTTTGATATACAAAACTAACGTATCGCTAACGTAACTGGTATTGTTTTGTCATCATGTTTGTTCATAAGCACATGAAGTTTAAGCAATTTTAAACATTTTATACAATGATCATTTCGATTCTAGCATTACCCAATGTTTTGTACAAAATGTACCACATGAAAGATTATTTTAAAGGAGAACACTTGCGGCATACATATTTACCAAATAAAAAGCTGCAAGAAAAGCGGTGATATTCTAAGTGATACGGTTTATAAGCCCTTATGGATAATACAAATCTCTCTAGTTTTTTTTATACGTGTAAACTTTTCAGCTTGTGAGATAACTCTTTAATCAATTCAATGGGTTCTTTTTTTAAGTGAGCCTATTTAGCCGAAAAAGATTAAAAGAATCGCATGGTACATATAATAGCATCAAGTATTTTGACAAAATCCTGACATTTTTTTTTTCAAATTATCGACGATATCAACGCACTTTTTTCAAATTACGTTGATCTGGGCATGTCACAAAATTAGCGCCTTTTAAAAAGTTTTTAAATCATTACATATACATGTAAAATAATTTTTGATAGCGATCAATTGATTTAATTATGGTTTAAGTCTTTGGAAATTTTAAAAAGTAATATTTTATTATTATTTTTTTTTACATGTGTAACACTTTCTTAGAAATTATGACGTTTATCTCATTTAAGCTAATACACCATGGTCACTACTGAATTCAAAGCTCACATTCATTCTTTAACGTACATGTTTAAACCAATATTTTATGGTGTAATTTGCCTCGTGTATTTCTTCCGATCGTTCTATTTCGAAAATATAAAATACTGTGGGATCATTAAATTTCGTGGGGGCCAATTCTAGTGGATTACTTAAATTTCACAGGTTCGTAGGGACGTAGTTTCGTGTATTCTTTTACACTTTCGAAGAGAAATATGACTTTATAACCATTATTTATTAATTCGTGGAGAATATTAATTCGTGGAAAAGAGGTACCCACGAATTCCACGAAAATTGAGCCACCACGAAATCTATTGATTCCATAGTATGTTGTGGACATTTTATTAAACTGTGATAATTAAAAAAAGGTGACCATTTGGAATGGTTTAGAGTTAGTATCAATGAAAAAAACCCCAAAAACATTTGATGGCATACTTAAGCATAAAAGGAAAATTCTGCAAAGAAATAAGACTGATGAGATCGCCGTTTTTGATATGTTTTTTGTTTACGTTCTGTCGACTGCTTTATAAAATATCCAATGACAGTCTAGAACATTCGATCAAGTCATGATTTTCACGCAATGCTTAATGTTGTAGAAACTTTTGGTTTTTGAACTTTGAAGACATATAATTATGCTGTAAGAAACGTACAACATTTTCACATTAAAAAGAATTTTTTTTTCATAAACGTTTGAAAGCACAGGATAGAAATTCTTAAAATGTAATAGTATTAATACCTATCTGTTTTGATTAAATATTTATATTAATACCTAAATGTGTTTTTTCATCCATGACAAAGTTGTGTGACATAAATAGGTTTTTTCATTTTAGTAAATATTACAATTCTGAAATTATCGATGATAAAATTTGTCATGATGGAATCGACATTGCCGACGTACACATCATACATTACGACTTGGAAGGAGCAGAGCAAAACATCCACTGCCATAGGCACACCATACGACACGACATTTGAAGGGAACATTATATCCACAGCCATTGTCCAGACTTCGACTTGTCCAGAAATTCTCTACAACGAGTCATCAACAGCTGGTAAGTAAAACTACCACAATAAAGCATATATAAACCGAATATTTGAATGCAAGTTTTCTTAGCGCCTTTAAGTCAATTTCTTTTTTAACTATATCGAACCTATGCATTTAATTTGTTACAAAAATGTATTTTTAATGTGGAAATTGTTTACATATATTACTCTGATCGCAAAAGGTTATACTTTTGCGACAACTAAATATTGGCAACTTGAAATATTGCTTATTTATCCCCTACCACACACAAATTGTCATTGCATAAAGGGACTCCCAGTAATTTGTTGAAAGTCAATTTCTCTTAAATTCGTTTTGTAGCTATTCATGTACGGATACTTTGTCGAAAGATTTTGTAGTCTAGTTGTTAATAAATGAGCTATTATGCATTATTTTTCTTTCTTAATTCGCCAAAATATTTGCAGGATGAAGTTCTGCTATTCAGTCAACTGAAAGGTGTCTTAAGGATTAATGATTGATTACTGAATGACATAGCTCTGCCATTCAGTCACCTTTCCAGATCTTTCAGTTTACATTCAGTTTACTGAATTGAAAAGCTCCATCCTGTGCTTTATATATAGCATGCTTTCGATTGTCTTGAGGCATTCACTATATTCTATCTAAGAAGAAAGATATACTTTAATATTTAGTTGAAACTAGATTATGTACTATGAAAATATCCTTAGATGCACAATTGTCCTGAATTATAACACGGTACATAGATTGACTCTTTTGTGTATTATGGATAATTCTCAGTATCACAATCGGTTTTTTATGTTTGTAGAAAATGTAACTTTTGAGTTCTACACCCTGCCTGATAATAAGTTATATCCAGAACTGTATGTCGGAATGAGAACAAATGTTACAGTTGTGGCTATTTATCCAGTGGGTGTGTACAAAAAAGCTACCATCAAATTAAAGGACAGAAATCCAGGGCAGTTCTTTGATGTGACAGATGTGTCCTGCAAACATGGATCTTCAATAAACAGTTCAAACGAATACAAAATTCAGGACAGAAGAGGTCTTGGGGTCAGCATAATTATTTTACCAGTAATTGTATTTGAAACTTCATACTTGTATTACAAATTCAATCGTTCAGGCTTTTAAAAAAGATCATTGTTCATTTTGGATCAGGGTTAAATGTATGTAAAAGAACAAACAAGGAGCAAGAGGTTACTATTGGAGTAATAAAGAGTATTAAATAAAATAAAATTATTATTTCTGCAGGATCCATTAGCTTTTTGGTAGGTAGGAATATATATGTTTAAAAAATTAAAAATAAAATGCAACATCGTATTCTAGGTAAGATCAACAATTTTGGTCAGAAGGTCAATTATGGACAATTGTTTACGTTTACTTAGCAGTCTGACAATTTATTCTTTTTTGAGTTTTTATATAGACTGGGTTTACACGCTTTCCTATGCTTGGCAACGTACTCGAATTGATCAATGTATCAACATCCGACGAGGTGGAAAATCGACAGGATTTATGCAAATTTACCATATTTCTACACAATGCAAATGATTTGAAGGACGTTAAAAACATAAGTTTAACAGCATCTTTGGAAATACTGGAGGATAACTTTACACTTTTTAGACAAGTTACTTTTTCCGTCATACCAACTGTTTTGGTAATTCTTTCATTGCTTGATCTTTATTTCTACTTTTCTATAAAACGATTTTCTTCGTTCATTATTTTATTTGACTGTTAATAATGGTCTTTTTCATATATCAGGGTGATTTGTGTCTTCTTCAAAATAAGTCTATTTGATTTTTTTGCTAGTAGTGCATAATTATGAAGATTCTTCTGACAATTCGAATTCCTAATAACTTTTAATTCAGTCAATCCTGGGACTCTCATATCATAGGTACATGTAGTGTTGAAGAAGTTTTCGATATTATGTTGTCGTTGAAACACTATTTTTATCACTTTTAGAAACTAAATAAAACTGCTTTTTGTGAACTGTTCCCTTCGGTGCCTAAAATAATCAAAGCTGAGAAATTCATACCGAGTGGATTCAAATTCAGATGCTGGATTCCTCTCTACAGCCCCATTATAGAAGTCATCATTTCGGATGAATCTGAAACGCCATATACGTCTGTTGTCTCTCTGTATAACCAATTGTCATATTTTGGATCTAACTTTTTACCAGTATGTATGCATTTTTAGATATTGTTATGTATTTACTAAACAGTCGAAACAATTTCATGACAATTATACATGAATCATATAACATTTAAATCAATGAATTTATTTTAAACAGCATAACTTCAGGTGTTTTGATAGCGAGATCTTTTGCTTAACATATCACACTATCTTAATTGCGTTAAACTTTGCGATATATTAAGATGAAACTCGTAAATATTTTGTCTACAATATATTAATGTGTATCTTTTATTAGAATTTCACCCATTATAAATTGTGGAATTATTCATCCTTTATTTTAAAGTCAGTTAATCAGTCTAATAAATATTGAATGCATATCATTCCTTTTACAGACATTGAAACTCATCGTTTTTAATCCCTAAATCAGTTCACTTTGTCTTGATTTTATTTTTAATTTTCTGTATCATACTTTTTCTTTGTGGAAAGGGAGCACAGTCGGAATATATCATTTATGACTGCCGTCACATGGCCATTAGTCCTGAAGCCTTGAAATTCACTTTAACAAAGCAGTGGATTAACCGAGGTAATGGATTTACAATCATGTTTAAAATTTTTCGTCTTAGAATTTTTTTTTAAAAAATCAGTGTTATTTTTACAGTAACTGCATTATTAATTCGTTTGTGGTAAAGAAAGAATTTAAGTTCTTAATTTAAGAAAGTAAATGGTAAGCTGCTCCCGTAATTTATGGTACTAAATATTAATTTTATATGGCACTTTAGAATATTATTACACAAATGAAACAACGGACGATGATATTGTGGAGTTCTGGGCATCAGCGACGCTTTCTGAATCGGCCATTTTTGGTGTCAACTATACCTTTAGGATAAGTGTTCTAATCGATAAAATCCATTTGTGGAATACTACTGTCATCTTGACTCCAAAGGAATTATCAACAAACGTAAGATCTAAAGTTAATAAAAAAAAACTTTGTGCATATTGATATTGATATATTTTATCATACACAGAGGATAATTCAATTAACCAAAATTAATGTATTAGTGCATTATAAGAAAGAAGATCGCAATCATTGCGACGTCATTGAAAAGGATGATAAACCCATATTTCACCATATTTTGCATCTTTGGTCCAGTCATGCGATACCTAGTTTGCAATTTTTTGCAAGTTCTTGTATTATAAATGCAATATTTTTTTTTTACTAGGACAAGTTACGATATATCATCGACTTATACAGAGAAGATCTGGATGAAATATACCCCTCTAGTAATTTATCTATATTTCTTAAAATCATAGTTCCAGAATACTATTCAAATGTCCTTCATATGAATATTTCTACTAGGCTGCAAGCGGAAAACAAGAATCCCGCTCTTGTTATACATAGTATAAACAAACATAACGAAAGTGGTGGTATTCGTTGCAACAGAAATTTTTTTGCAGATTACGAAACCGGTATCTCCGGCATTCAGAATATAGCAATTGTAAACATGACCTTTTTTAACAGTTACGCAACTTCTGGTTATGTTATTTATCACATTGAACTTGGTGTATATTCTGCAAACATTGGAGATATTCATTTGGTAATTGTTGAAACTAGCAATCAAGTCGTCGAACACAGAATTCAAATGAATAGTCCAATGGTATTTCAAGACACAAACGGAAACATTTTAACTGAACTTTATAAAGTGTTCGACAAAAACTACTCATCATGTATTCGCCTTCCGGTATTGGAGAACACGCCGCCTTTGCTACTGATGAAGCTTAATACAGCATGGTTGCAAATAAGTCCTGCAACCTACAATATAACAATAATTGGAGAATACATATCATGCCAAAGACATGGACAGAGAAGTTTACAGGTCAGTAAAATTTACGACTTAGATAAGTCTCTTCTCTTTGTTTTGATGTTTTAAGAATTTTTGCACAACTTGTTTGAACAATTTTTATTTTTTCTCTCTACCATTACAAAATATTATCAAACATCTTTGTCAGGCATCATTTAGATGTATGAATGGGAGCACTTAAATTATTCAACAGTGAGAATTGAGCATGTAGAGTAAAATTTATTTCTTCCGGGTAAAACTTATACATTCAAGAGACATAATTTCTCTCCATTTTTGCTTTTCTCCTTGGGCACCATGAGATGTCAGGTGGTATGGGACACCTCCATATTGTGACGTTTTTATGATCAAAATAAACAATAAAATCAAGCATCAATTCAAAAACTTTTTTCTTTTCCGAAATAGTTATCTTACAGCGTAGCGTAATGTTTAAGAGCGTCAACTACGGTTCTGTAAGTCACGAGTTTAAACCCCCCTATATTTAAAAGGGTGAATGTCTTTTAATTTTAATTTACTTTTTCCACATTAATATCAACAGGTGTCACATGCTACCTTAATATCCGTTAAAAATCAATAAATACCTTCAAACTTTCGTGACTTCGTACAGTTGCCTAGAATCATTTATATTTCAATTTATCTGCCTGGGTTATCTCAAGTTATAGGTAATCAATTTAGAATTTTGAATAATTGTCAAGGCAATCACGTAAGACACGTTTTTTTGTTTTGTATAATTGATTGCGGTACGGTAATCCAGTGTTCTCTATTTTAACCCTGTATCAGTTTTATTTTAGATAGTGAATTATACTGTTCAAAACTTGTATATTTTTAACAAAGAATGTGTACATTTTCATGTATTCATTAAAACTGGTTTTCCCTTTATTCACCAAATTTAATGCAACGAATATAAATGAAACACTGTACATGAATTCGTTCCGTTGTCATCCACTTAATAAATAACCATGTGTTATATCTTTTGTTTGAAGGTATCCACAGCAAGTTCATCGGGTGGATTTAGCGGTCAGGTGGCATTTTGTGAGTTGCTATCTGAAAATGCAAATTCTGAGATAAAAGAATGCACGTATTTATGTCAATGTCAACAAGAAGTGCAATGCAGAGAAACAGTGATATTCATGGCTAACCAAGAAAAATTAACAACTTCGAGTCTCTGTGAATTAATTGCAAATAATGTTGTGTAGAACTTAATTCATAATTTTTAATATTTATTGTGATTCAATTTCTGAACTGTTAAGTAATCACATGATTTTGTTCTCTCCAGCTTATGATAAAAATGAACAGAATAATATTTTTATTTTTTAAATGTATGACATAAGTTATATTCATTGTGGAAATTAATGATATCAAATCGTATATAACGACAATGTGATGTTTGAAGAATATATACTAGTCAATATAAGGAATCAATTGCCAATTTTTGTATATTTTTTAGGTTATGTAGATCAAAAAAGCTTTTGTATAGAAAGGCATAGTGCATAGCATGTATCATTAACATCATCTGATATTGGTATATTAAAAATATATATCGAGTAAAAATATGTTTTTTGACAAATCCATTCAACTTGTTAATAAGCTGAAAAATTACACTATTTTTTTTTTACTATTTTTGTATAATTTGCTGGTGTTGCTTTTGTTTAGTTCGAGTAGAAAGTAAAAGGGATAATGGAAAGAACGGATCTAAAATAGAAATGTTATGTGTTTTCATTTTAGTTCTGTTTAGTTTGTGTTTGTTTTCTTCTGTTTGTTTTTCGTATAAAATAAACCAACTGATTTTCGAGCTTGAATTAAAATTTATTCGAAAATGAAACAATATTCGACACTGTTTTTTCAAATCAGAAATTTTAAAACTTTTAAAATTACAGGGAATTGAACACATAAATATACTTTTTCGTAACGAGGCAATAACTATGTTCCTCCTCTCTACTTGAATGGATTTAAATTTTTGAAATTAAAATTACATTTATCAATTAGTTCTTACATGACCAATATGTTTTTGATATACTAGACAAGAGAATCTTTGGATAAACAATCAGTACTCTCATGACCTAGACAATTTCAAACTATATACTTAGCTTGCATCATTTTAAATGAATACCATTTGAAATTTCCAAAATTGAATAAGGGTTTCAATTCTGAGAGAGCAGATGTGGGATAAAAAATAAAAAAGAAAAACAATATCTCATTTTATTCAATGCTAGTATACCTATTTAATGATCATATCCATAACTTGCTAAGAAAAATCACTACGACTTTATTCCAATTCTTCTTTAATTTCCTTGATCTTGATTTTCGGCCAGCTGTTATTTTGAAATCAACTGTTATGAAATTATTCAATACGGATTTTTATTCATTCAAATATTGATTCTTTGTTTTTCTGCACTTTTATGTATACACAGGTCACATCTAACCCGTCATCGCTTTTCTTACCTGAAATAGCATTGTGTACATGTAACATTTTTCTTAAGTTATACACATGGGATAGACACGATATAGCGGTATTTATCATTTTGTTAGACAAATGTCCGTTCTTCACTGTATGCATGTGATTTAGCAGGCTTTTTAAAATGTTCAACTTGGCAACTTTCTTGGTTAACCCGACTGAGCGATATATGAACATGTACTACTTGCTGGTATTTGATTGAATTATATTCTTGTACAGTGTACATATTGTGAAAATAATCTGATGGACCGGGTGTGTTAAATGACAGGTTTTTGGGGTTTTTTTTTAAACTTTTGTAATACCGGTATTTATTGTTCCTAACCATGATACATGTCTACCTATTTACTCACTTAATTGTTGTAAACAGGACACGGCAAAATACCCGGTAAACAACAATGTAAAAAGTGATAAATATATCAAGAATTTATCAAACAGAAAAAGGACATTGATCGCCAGTACATGAGTAAAAACACGAAGTCGAAGGGAAATAATCGTTGAATTTTTTTAAATAGGAACACTCACTTAAATATGGATTGAAGAAAACATTAAATTGACACGTTTTTCAGTCGATGCTTTTCTTCTACCTACATGCATGTAGGGGAGCCAAGTAGCACGTGGTGCATCGCGTGAGCTGTACTGTTATACTTAAATTTATTGACATCGTCTCCGTGTACGCCGCCATTATAATTGCTATTAGTAGATGTATGCATGATCGGGGCCTTTTTAGTTGCCACTCACAAATTACTTTTCGTAATCAAAATACTCTTAAAATAAGTTAAAATGTAATTTTAATATGATAAAATACAATAACTTTAATAAATAAAAAAATGTCACTGAACATTAGGAATCGTTTCGTTTTTATTTTTAACATCTTTGCAGCCATTTTGACGTGGTCGAAGCCATTGATATGAACACGCGCGCTTGTCACTTGTTATCTCAGACATCCCCTTGGGTCAAGGAAATTATCAAAACACTTATAACATGGTGTATACCCCTGTTGTCTGCGATCGGTAACCCTATTGAGAAGTTCAAAGCATAAAGTTACAAGCTGAAAAATTTCAGCGTCAGAACAATTATCGTGTATGTAAAACTCCATGCATTTCGTTCAAATTTCTAGGAACATTTTCCTTGCAAACTGCAATGATCTTAAAAGTCAAGATAACCGCTTCCTATAAATTTTTATGCATATTATTCATCCGAATTACTTTTCCCCCCTTATTTTTAGGCACAAAAGAAGGGGAGACTGCATATTATACACTTGCGTATTTTATTCGGCAAAATACGGAATAATTTCCATTTTTGAGAAACACTTAGATGATAATTGTTTCGACTGCAATTTTCCCAGAGTAAATGCCTAAATGGTGTGGTGATTGCTAAGCTCCACATTTCATAACTGAGAAACTTTTTTGGTATAGGATATTTTGTCAATTTACTTAATTTTTTGTTCTTAAATCTTCGCCAGCCCCGTAAAGTAAATTAGTGTGACTTGTATGCATATTAAAAATTTATTAAACAGTGTTGAATAGTGAAACATTTGTAAGACATCCGTAAATTAAACAATTCGTTCATCCAAATTCAAGTCTTGCTGTTTGTTAAAGTCATTGACAATTATTTTCTCTGTCAATTAAACACATCTAGATGGTACCATTCAAAAGCTATTTATCAAAGACAGGGGCAGAGAAACTCAAATGTTGGTGTCCAAGAGCATGTTCAAAGAAATTTTTTAGTTGATAGTACGTCAGATTTTCCCTGATTTCATATATATGTGTTATAGTCTAGTCAGTATACAAAATGACCTCAAGAAAATTGCTACAAAAGGTTTTATTGCTTTAAGTTATACTACAATACAGTCTTAACAACATAATAAAAATATACAAAAATATAATTTCCGGAAGACGTCAAAAAGGGGGTAAGTTTGTTACCACAAACCGTCAAAATTGAATTTTCATTTATGCTACGATTCGTCCTCCATACATAGAAAATATGACGTCATGATGACAAAAGTTGTGAAAATATAGTCGTGTTAGTAAAAAAAGATATAAAACTGTTATAATAATTTATGTCACACAAGGACATCTATATTGGTTTTCTAAGGGTTCTCTTAATGTTTATTTGATGCTAGGTGAAAGTTTAATTAATAACATATGATGGGGCCAAGTATGGAAAATCGTTAAATCAAAACAATTGTTCATTGCCCGACTCCAGATATTTGCCAGCAGAAATTTATAAGCAAAAATCTTAAATCCAAACTTATAAAGCAGATATCCAAAATCAAATTGTCTTACTGGGGTGGCAGTCGCCTGTATTTGATTGGAAAAAATAATCTATGGTGAGCCATAAAGAACTTTTTTCATTTTATACGCATAGCAGGTAAAGCAACATTCAAGGCAATTTTTGAAAATCTGGTTCTGATTTCAAACATTTTAGTAAATACATTAGAATTTCTCAGAGGATAAAACAATAATCAGATAATATTCTAAATTTTACAATATAATTTTGTAAAAAAAAATCAAAGTGCAGAATCAAAAGGTCAAAATTTTATCTGCTGAATTCTCTGGAGACGAGGCATATGGTATGTCCGCCATGAACTAAAATAATTAAACGGCAAGAATGTGTTGTTATATTTTTTCAGAATGCTGCAAACCTATTGCATAGTTTCTATTACGAATCAGAAGTTACCTAGAACATGCCATTTGAAATCAAAAAGGTAATGTTTTTTGGAATAAATCAAATAACCAGCGCTTAATTGAATTTCTTGTACAAAACTACACGACCGCTATATTGAAGCTATCCAGAGTTCGGATGGTGATGCTGATTAAAAAAAAAATTGATAAAGCAGCCGACGATAACACAGTGGTAGTGGAGGAGACACTGATTTGCTGGTTCTTCTGTGTCATTATGCAAAAGAAGGATGACACAGTTTTTTTTCACCTCTAACAAATAGATGTCAACATAGAGTTTCAGATATATGTAAAACACGGTCAGCTTTTGAAATTGATTGTGTTCCATAAAACTCCTTTTTATTTATCTTTTAACATTGTGAAACACAACTAGTCGTTTGTACGGCATTGAAAAACTCGCTGCCTGAATGATATTTATCAAAAAATGCAAAGATTTATATTTCTGCAAGAAACTGCTAGCAAAAATAAATATTTAAATCAAAGGCGAGAGAGAAAGCATTAGTCACTTTGTATGGCGGGGCAACTGAAGAGGGTATAGACATGCTCAGGTGGATAAAGTTTACGACCAAACAGTTAGGGACATGCTGTGGTCGAAGTGCAGTCACTTCCACCAACTTCTGATGCTGCTACGTGTACATTCAATGCGCACTTACTTACAGTTTCAATACTGTAAAGCACAACAATTGCAGATCTCGATCTTACAGAATGGGGTGAACTTTGAAAACTGGCAAATTTCTACCTACTGAAATGTCTAAACAACTTGCACCCGATATTTTGTCCATAAAACTGACTGCGTCAATAAGAAATGTAGCTGTTAGAAGAATGACATAGCGTATATAGGTGGATGTGGAGAAATAAACTGATCTTATTTAGCACATACACTAGAATTTGATGATGACTGAAGAAACAAAATTTGCGATCATCATAGTCCTTTGCAATGAAAAGGACGATGGTTCGAAATTGATAACCAATTAGTCATGTTTATGTTATGAACTATTTACATCAATTATGCAATTCTAAACCTGTTATCAACTGACAAAATAAGTTGATACCAATTGATATGATATGGTTGGTTATTGAATATTTCCAGATTTCCGTGAAAAAAAAAAATCACTCTAATTTTTCGACGCTGAAAATTATGTACAATTAATTCTGTATTTTGAAGTTTAAAAAAGTGTTTACTTAATTAAATGGTTTGATATCGTTACATTTTTTACAACATTTCAACATTTTTAATGACAATAATATTTAAGAAAAAACATTTGACCCAAAAGTGTCTTTCCTATTTCCTTGAAATTGATATAGATATCTCGGACAAATCTAAATTAATTATGAAACTTGAGTTTAAAATATATTAGTACGAATTTTTTAAAGAATCAATTTCACAATTTGAACTAAAATGTTATTCTTATTGTTTATTGTTAATAATGCTTAATAAAGGTATACTAATGTGCATCCGATATTTGAATGTCAGCTGTCTACTTATAAACGAGATACAGGCTTGCAATTCTTAGTTTTGGAAAAAAAAGCTTGTGCCATGTTTGTGTTTACTACATAGTGGTGAACATTTTATTTAGATCATTTTTCCTGTTTGCTTGTTTACTAAGTACATAATTATGCAATTTCTACTATTTTACAATTTATTTTTCGCAACCTAACTGTAAACTCTGGTTTACACTGAGTCTCACTTGAACCATGACGACTGACATTCAAAATTTGGTTGACAATTTGGAATACATAATGTAGCTTTGTTATGCATATTACTAGTATCCATTGAAATGGTAAAAAAATAGCCCAAATCGTGACCATGCTCCTTTACATGTTTTCAAATTTCGGCGATTTTTCAGTTGAAACTCTTTTTTTTACCCCAAAATTCCTTCAATATTTGTTGTCAAAGTTATATATCATTTGTACATTTTCAACCCTTTCATTTAAGATCATACGAAATTGACAACTATTTGATTTTATTCCGTAATGAAATTTTGTCAGATTTCAGCGATTTTTAAAATGAAAACGCGATTTTTCACCCCAAAAATCTTTTTATATATTTTGTAAAAATTGTATAATCGGTTTGCACGTATTCAATCCTTTCTTTTAGTCCAGCATAAAGTGATACCCATTTGATTCATTTAAGATATGAAATTTTTCCAGATTTCTCCAATTTTTTTTTTTGAAAATCCTAATTTTAACCCAAAAAAATCCTTCAGGTTGCACACCACTATTAATTTTTACTATATATTCTTACCAAAATTACGCAACTTTAGACACGGGTAGCGAGTTTAAAACAAACTTTTGGGAAAATCCCTCTTTACAACTTTTAAAACAATCGTTCCTAACAAATTTAGTAGCAAAATACACACAGCCATCCACAAAGGCACGAGAGTTTGTTTACATCAAAGTTACACATGTGCTTGATAATCATGTCCGAGCCTTTTCACACCTCTGCCGAAACAACTGGCATCAAAAATTCAAGTGACCTCGTATTTTTACAAAAGTGGGAGAATCAGACAGTTTACATGTTGTTTTTCATCTCATAAAAAACTACAGTCCCTGTCGCTGGCGGAAAACCCCTAAAAACGAAGGGGAATTCGGGAATTATTTTGCCTCAGCCATGTTTAGACGTGAACCTTCGGAAAATTAGTGTTGTGAGACCTGCAATATTTGTTGTCAAAGTTTTTAAATAAGTTGTACATATTTAATCCTTTCATTTTAGATCAGTGTAAATTGATACCTAGTTGTTTAATATAGTTATTAATTTTTCCCAGATTTCAGCGATTTTTCTTTGAAAATCCTATTTTTAATCCCAAAAAATCATTCAATATTTGTTGTCAAGTTTTTAAATTATTTGTATATTTCAATCCTTTTATTTTAGATCAGTAAAAATTGAGATCTAGTTATTTATTGTAGTTATTAATTTTTTTCAGATTTCAGCGATTTTTCAATGATAACCCAGTTTTTAACCCTAAAAGAAGTATTTTCCGCAAATTTTAGAGATGTATATATTTAACATATAACTTGTACATATAAATACTTTTGTTTTCAGTGATAATAAGCTTTTTAGCAAGTTTCTTAAGGTTTGGCCAAAATTTTGATAGATTGACTAGACTATTAGG
Organism: Magallana hongkongensis; assembly: GCA_016163765.1. NCBI lineage: Eukaryota > Metazoa > Mollusca > Bivalvia > Ostreida > Ostreidae > Magallana > Magallana hongkongensis. The sequence continues at coordinate 59,545,987 of WFKH01003881.1, forward strand.
ATAAAGCCTTGTTGAGATACTTTGTATCAAATATTTTAACATAATGTGTAAACAATTTTTTTTAATTGCAAGTTTGTTGGTATCGGAGAAACTGTAGCTCTTCTGCGTGTAAACACAAATTTTCTGTAGAGCTTCAAATCTGCAGTTACTAGCAATACGAGTACAAAAGAAATAAACCCTGGTTTTTCTCAGTCCTGTTTTTGTCGAAGTTGAATTTTAAACAATAAAATGTTTAAAAAAAATTAGACTTTTTCCTACCTACCTACCCTCTTTTTTAGGCTGGAGTAGGAAACACCCTATTAATTTATTTTGGCCTTAATTTGAATTACTTTTTGGGTTTTAGGTTGTATAGTAAGGCCATGGAGCCAGATATGGCTTCAGCAATGTTATCTAGGATGAAGGAAGATCTGGCTCCATGGACTTACTACAACCTACAACACAAAAATTAATTCACTGTGTACATATCACAAAAATCCATTGGCGTTCAGGTATTTCTCAAATTTCATATCATTAGAACAGACTGTACAAATGTGGTTTATTTACTGAAAAAATAGGATTTTTTTTAAACAATTCAATGCATTTTTTGGTGATTCATGATGATATGAATGTAGACAACATTGCAGAAAAAATACCTAACTTGCGTTAGCTGCTGGTGATAAAAAAAAATTCTGCAATGATAGCTACCTTCATAGCGTGCAAGAATTATCAAAGAAAGCAATTTAATGTTTATATTTATATTTCTTATTGAATTAACCATGAAGAGTAAATAAAAACAATTATGAACTAAATTATTGTTAATGTACCTCCGTACATTAAATAGGATATATAGCAAATTCTATTTATAGGAGTTTTGAGCCTCGTATCATTTTCTGCAGTCTGTAATTTTTAAAAGGTTTTTTAGGTTGCTAAAAGTTTTGATCGATCAATAAACTGGTTAAAACTGGATCGTGTAGATTTCCAGTACTGTCAGTTTCTATAGAGTTGTGAATTACAATCAGCTTGACTTCATAGAGGAGAACATACTCAGTGGATGTAAATATATGTTTGTACATGTATGATAAGAAGTTTTTAAACCCTCACTGAAACGAGACCAGGGTATGGTTTCACAGATTAGATATTTTTGGAAACAGGAATGACCCTTGTACATGTACTGGTGTGACCCACATTTCAGAGAATTATATACATTCATGTAGTTTTGACGAAATTATGTCTGTGCTGAAAACACTGTAAACACAGTGTGTAGATTCAATGCAACATCTTAATCATAACAGAAATATAATGAAAATCTCTGATCTATGGTATATCTTGGCTTATGATTCTTTTCATATTTATTTTATATTCAAGCACCTTCCTAAAGGCCAGCCATTGTCAGGTGATCAGGTTAGAGCAGCACTGGATAAGATAACAGAGAATTTCAAAGGGATGACCTCTCAGCTGCTAAAGCTTGCATCCACACAAAGCAATGAAAACGTTAACAACAATGTGGGAAGCAAGGCCCTAAAAAATAGGTATGATGTAATCATGTTGTAATGTGAAATGAAATTTCTGTTGTGGCAATGTAGCTAAATTTGAAACAGTAACTGTAGATACATGTACATGTAACTTTTCTTTTTCATAAAATAATAAATTTTAGCAACCAAATAATTATGTAAACTTGTTGTTGTACTCTGTCACAGGTTCCTGTTTCTGTCACTTTTAATTTTTACAAAATTTGTTGTATTGTATAACTGTCGGAATTCAGTGATGTAAAATTGAGATATTTGTGAGAGGTATAAGAAATGTTATCATTTTTTTTACCCAGTAGAACTTGACGAAAGCAGAGTGATTACAGAGGAACCGGAGAAATCTTACAATTGTCTGAGCTCTAAGAGCTGGACCCGTAACGAATTTAAGTGTGATGGTCTTTATCATATACATGTAAATGATTTGAGTTTAAGTAGCAGTTTTACAGAAGAATCTTGGCTACACATACATTGAAGAGGTACATGTTACTGTTTATTTAAAAATATGGAATGTGTTTCTCTCTTCTTAGTCAAAACTGGCTCAAACCTCACTCATGATTGTTTGGGTGACGGCATGCAGGAAATTTGAACACTGAACCCAATTTCGAGACCAATTGTCTATAAGGCCATTCAATATTAATGATTTGTTTCTCAGGCACCACCGCATCAGTAAAATTATGGCTGCATTAAACTATTTTATTGTTGTTTTTCCGCATTTTTCATATCCTAGCATAAAAAGAACAATAAAATAATATTAAAAATTTGCCAGTGTATCAGTGTGATGAACATCTGCTGATGATTGCGCATATAAATAACTGTCATAAAAAAACCTGCCTGTCTTATCAACATTCAAAATTTTGGTCAGAAAAACTAATGATTAATTATTTTTGTCCTAGTGTGAAATGTGTTTTGCCCCATTGTCTAATTTTGTTCAGTAAGTTCAACAAATGCTCTTGGTAGAATATGTGCAGTTTGTGAGCTGAGCTTTTTTTCTAAAAACAGAAATTCCGATCGAATCTCAGCCCTTATAGGTCTTTGACCCTTTTCATTCCGATGTCCTTCATCCAAAGTTAAGTACCATATCAATGATTTGCAGATCTGTGTCTAGCTGGTACTTTAACTTTTTTCTTCAGGTAAATAGAGATATCCTTTTGTCTCCAGGAGAAGCTTCCAAGAAGTATGGAATTAGCATGGATAAGAAGAAGTTGTGGCATAAAAAAAGCATGCATCTATTTCCTTCAAAAGGTGACGCCTTTTTTTTAAAGGTATTGTATAAAACATTATACTTTTATAACAATATGGTGTGGTCACTATTCGTTTCAACTGCAGAGCTAAATATTCTGCATAACTATTCACAAAATTAATCAGTTTCAATGGAAGAATAAATTGCACTAGTTGGTCATGATCAGTATATCTATGTGCTGTGTGCAGTAGATGAGTTGAAATTGTTATCTAAAAACTGAACCTTATCCTTCATACTTTGTTAGCTTGCACATATCAGAATCCAAATGACTTCTTATATTGTTAGTATAATACCTATATTGAGGCTACAAATGAGTTTCAATAGGGTAGGTACATTGCAGCATGCAGCATACAATGTATTTGTATTACTAAATTTTATATATTTCTATTTTCCTTCAAAGAAAAGACAGCACTGGAAGGAGTTAGCAAAATATGTGAAAGAGGGGAAAACTTACGAACCAGACATCTAAACAGCAGACCTGGAAAGCGAGACTTCACTGGTGGTGAAAACATAGTGGTCCTTGCCTTGGAAACAACAGTACTGTCCCGCAACAGTGACATAATACAATAAGCAGCACAATCTTCTTCAAGAATTTGTGCGGCATGTCAGTAATTGTTTGGAGACACTCAGGCTAGCACGTAAATTTTTTAAAAAGGAGACTGTGATCAGCTACAAACAACAGACACTGATACCAGTTCTTCTAGGAAATCCCTACCAAGCAAATGGTGTTCTTGCTAATGTTATAAATCTTTATGAACTTTTTGTATCCATGTTCACATACCAAAAACAGATGCTTTTCCTTTTAATTTCCATCAGAGGTCATTTGTACCAGTATTTGAAAGGAAGCTCATTTTCGAGTGCGAATTCAAGAAAACTTGCAAATTCTGGTCACCTTAGTCTAGCATACCAAAAGGACAACCAAAAAGGGGTTACGTTTATCTTGTCAGAACATGGTTTCAATGCAAAAACATCAAAAGGCATCAATTTGTACTTTGAGAAACAGGAATAATAAGTAATGTTAAAAAGGACTGTGTCATAAAAGTGCATTTCTTGTCTATTTTTAAAACATATATATAACTGCAATATTTTGTAAACATCCATATTCTATTATTGTATATTTTGAAATTGATGAAATGTACAATAGGTGATAGTATAGGTATACTATTACAAGTAATATTGCAGTTCTTTATTTAAATTCTGAAGTAATATTCAATTACAAATGAAATTGGTTTATTTTATGATGGACACATTGTCTAAAATGTCTAATGTCAGAGACATGCATGCACTTAAAATGTTGACATTGTTGTTTACCATGCTTTATTTTCTCACCCTGTTGGGTATTTTCATGTAAAAAAAAATACGCAATGTCTCAGGTCGGGACATAATCGTACCTTTTGTAGTTAGGTCAAATAAGACAAATAGGGTCTTATGATTAAGGTCAGGGACATAAATGTAATAATCATTATGATTTTTTTGATACCCTTTTAAAAATGTGCTTTGATTTTTATTTATTAACTTATCTGATCAAAGTGTATTTATGTCAAATTTGCTTGATTGACATACATGTAATTCTTCTAGGTAAATACCTGAATCTTGTTGTGTCATTTAATTTTCAATCATGCTTGATTGATTTGAAGGAGTGACATTTTTTTTTACACCATTATACTTATTTTCAGTTGCACTTAAGACTTAAAATGATAATGATTAAGTAATAACTGTTAATTCTCAGGTAGGGTAGATTCAAGTTTCAAATCATGATCCCAGGGGTTAGGATGGGGTGACAACGTGGGAGGGACAAACATTCAGATAGGAATATATAGTGAAATTCTTTAAAAATCTTCTTTTAAATAAACATTTGCCTAGAAAAACTATAGCTTTAGTGAAAGCAACCTCAGATAATGTGTTCAAATCAAAATCTTGAGGAGTAGGGTTGGTCCACATTGAGGATCCAATTTTACATTGGAAAACATTTTCAGGTAATGATCCATACCCCACTACATAAATAAAATACCTACAGAATTTTTTCAAATTTCTTATACATGTATCTGGGAATATATCCTTATCATATTTTATCTACTTGGCTGGTCCATCGGTATTATAAAAGCTAGGACTGTTGCTAAAAATAGAACCAATTGCGGAAATTGGTGCTTTTTCATACATTAAGAATATTAGCCCTAAACCTAAAATTTGACTTTCAGAAAATCATTTTTTGACTGATATCCTATGTAAAATGAACGAATTTATTTTTCAAAACAAACACTGTAATGTTACACATGCTTATTTATTAAAAAATAAATAAATTTGTTTACAAATGAGATGAAATGAAACAAATTTTCAAAGAGAATTTAATCTCGTATAATTTTATTTACCTACAGAATTCTCTGAAATAGTGATAACGTTTACCCCTTAAGGCCCTTAATCAATAGAAAATAAAATTACCCAAAGGACCGGCCTTTTTATGATCACAATGGGTGTATTTTTGGTAAAATTCATTAAAATATATATTTTGAAAAAAGTTCCGTAAAAATAAAATTTTGCATAGTTTTATCATTTCATATCTCTTAAAAGTATATTTAGCTTTTTGTTAAATAGAAAACATGATTTGAACAAACCGTTGATCAATCTGATATAAATCGCATAAGATGGGTTTTTTGAATATCGGTAAGTATTATAGATCGAGATCGGTATTTCGAAATTGCAGTCACATACGCGGAAAACGCTGAGTACCTGATATGCTTTCAAGACAAAACCTATATTCAACTATTTTTACTGGTTTTAAAGAATGTTCTAAAAAATGAAATAACTTTTCTTCAACGTATAATTTTAATTCTAAAAACAATTTTCAGGGAAAATATATTTATGTTCGTTGCTAAGCGTAAAGAGTAAAGATCGGGCACGGGCAAGACGTAATAACGCGTGAATTACGTCATACGTTGTTTTGTGACGTATGGACAATTACCTTAATTATTCACAAAAATTGAAATACTATAATTTATTGTTATACTTAATATATGCAAGCATTTTGACATATTGCTAATTCTTTAAAATTGTTTAGACTTTGGCCCCTGGACGAATCTTGGGCCTCACAAGGGGTTCAGAGTTTGATGTAGGTTAATATCCCATATATAAACAATTGTTTAGAAACTTTTTTTGAGAACTGCAATGCTCAACATGTGATATGACTATAAAATCATCCAGTTAGAAAAGGGACCTGATTATAAACATAAGAATATCCAGTGGAAAAAAAAAGAATTTAATTTATACAGGATCTACATGTTTTATACTACATTGTCCAGATAACTGTATTATGATTCCATTAAGCTGATTTATCATACCCATTGTTCCTCAGGTGAGCGATGTGGCCCATGGGCCGCTTATTTTATTTACTTATGGTTTCATAAAATTGCATATATAAAGGCTTTTAATATGATCTTTAAACTTAATCAGTAATCATATTTGTTAGTAAGCTAACAATAAGATCTTTATTCTTTTCAAGGTAAAAATGATAATAAACTCATATGTATTAAAAGAAAGTATTTATAATATAGCTAATTAACTCCTAGGTATTTTTTGTAATTTAGAAGATGACCAAACAATTCATGAGGGAAACGGGAGGGGCACTGGTGCGTTGCAGAATTTAAAAATAATCATCCAGAGGTCAAGTGTGAACGGAAATGTCAAAAGTAGATATGTGGCCCATGAGGACTTCTCCATGCTTGTTGGACAAAGTTATTTTCTGGAATGTGCCTTATCATACTTTAGTATGAATCTCTTGGGTGACGATCCTCAAAAGCACATTCCAGAAAACTTTAAAAACTGTCATCAGGCAATAAAGGAAAGCAAATTTCAATCCTCTTTTAAGGATCTTGCTACCGAAATCCTGGGAAAATGTACGTGTAATCACTCACACTCATATACTTTAGTGAAAAATGTCTACTCTTGTACAATCTAACTGTGAATTTCAACCCTTATCTAAATTACCATTTTAAATTTACTGTTTTCTATGTTCTGGTCTCTGTGGGATCTGACACATTGTCTGTTCCTACACAACGTTTGTCTCCAAATTAATGGGATTAGACAGATTCCACTATATTATGATTTTCTTCACCTTTTTTTTTCCTCTTTAAAATTATTTGGAAGACAATTGATATCATCTTATGTTTAAAATACATTAAAATGAGAATTTATTTGTTAGCCCAGCAAAAGCATTTTTGTGAATGGAGAGGAGGCATCTATCCCATTAGCTGCTAAAAAAAATTGTGCTCAACTTAAACAGTAGTTGTGACATTGTTCAAGTCCCTCTTGATGTGATATCCTTAGCAAACCCTCTATTGCTAAAATTTCTTAATTGAACTAGTATCAGTATCAAAAGCAAAGAAGATGATGATCTATTTAACTATGCAAAGCATTACCTTCACTTCTTTTTCATATTGTTGTGCATTAAAGATGCAATTCGGGAAGGGAACATTTTTATCATCAATATTGCTCTCAAAATGATGCTTCCTTGTTTTTTGCACGCTTAGAACTATCCAAATACTGTGTGGAGTGTATTTATTTTATCTTACTGACAGAGCATTTGCTTGAACCAATACTTGCACTTCAAATCAGAGTCAGTTCGTCAGTGAATCCAAACGGTGGTCCAGGTGCAAATAAACCCACTGATATGGAGAAGGAAAACCAAGTGAGAGACTTGAAAAAAAACTAATTAAAGGACTTGGCGCAAACAAAACAAAGCTCCATTATAAACCTGTCAAAAGCTGCACCAATTGTAGACAATATCACAGAAAATTTTGATGTGCAAATTGCGTGTAAAACCTAGTACACCTGTTATAAATCTCGCCCAGATATTCTATTATATATGCATTTTATGACAAGAAGGACATAATTATTCATGAAATCTGTCGACTGTAGTGTGGCGTTCAAAAATGAACTTCCATGGGTCACTGAAGAATGACTCTGGTTCATCAGATAAGGAGAAAGACACAACATTGTGCATTTGATTGTATTTTAATAACTTTGTTTCAATTACGTGTTGATCTATAAAATTAACGAACAATGTAACAATATCAGTTCTTTTAATTTTTTACATGGGATGGTACTTAGCAACTATTCTATTCTCAGGTCTTGCCTCTCTCCAGGCGAAAACGTACCTAGGAGAAAACGTACCCAGGAGAAAACGAACCCAATTTCTAGGGTATGTACCCGGGTACGTTTTCTCCAAGAGAAATCGTACCCTATGAAAATCATAAATATACTACTTAATAGTTTTTAATACTTTTAAATACTAGTTTACATAATAAATATACAGAAATGTATGAATTTTAAAGATATATGAATTGAATACTTTATATTTTTAAAGGGTTTGGACATATTAAATAATTTCCAAATGCTACTTTAATGCATATTTCAATGCATAAATATATAGAAATATATTCATTTTATATATAATATCTTAATAATTATTGATTTGTTGTAGCAACTTATACTTTAGTACGAATTAATGACCTGTCATAAAGTGTCGTCAGTCTACGTCTTCTACGTAAGTTTTCATTTTACCGTTAGCCTTACCTACTTGAGAATCTCCATACAAGATCCCCCTATCGACTTCTTGAGATACTCATCATTTAGTTCTCCAAATAAGATTGCAATAAAAACTTATTATTTAACGGTTTCGTTTATGGTGGATTAATTGCCGACTAATTAAACTGCTTAGGCTATGTTCGTGTATGTGTATGTAACAAATTATTGTCTAATTAAACAAAGTTTTTGTCTTAAAAATTCATGTACGTGACTATGTATTTAAAAACAACAGCATCAAATGATACAAATGTTTATTGTATATTTTATTTTGTTTCATCCAAGAATATTTATGAAAACTATTCTTTATGATTTTCATAGGGTACGTTTTCTCTTGGAGAAAACGTACCCGGTTGGAGAAAACGTACAGTACCTAGAAATTGGGTACGTTTTCTCCTGGGTACGTTTTTTCCAGCATTCCCACACCGGTGGATGACTCTGACAGCTCCAGCGAAAGTGATGAAAGTGGACCAGAGGAGTAGATGAGTGTTGTGTATTTACCAGTTCTGTTCTTCCGTTGTCATTTCCTATTTACTTTGAGAAACTAATGTTTTGTTTTATTTCTTAATCTGCATATATCTTATTGATAAGAGAGAGAGAATGAGACAGAGAAACAGAAAGAGAGAATGAGCATATATCTTATTGATGAGAGAGAGAGAGAATGAGCATACATTCTATTGATGAGAGAGAGAGAATCTTATTGGGAAGAGAGAGTTATCGCTTGTATCATTTATAAACAATTGATATTAAATTGATTCAGTGTATTGTTTCTGCAGCAATTTAATGTTTTATTACTCAAATACTTTGTATTTTTTTTGTTATACATGTAACTGTATTGTCAGAAAAAATGCATGTTTATACATATCCTGTTACTCCTGTTACATTTACAACTTAAATTAAGTAAATATTGATGTTAATGATGTTAAAATACTTACACTTTTGATGTGGACTGTTGCTAGAATGCTGATGATCGTTGCAAATATTGTTGTTAAAAATTCCCGATTAAATTCGAGTCGACAATGTTTTTACAGAAAATTCGTTGCTGCGTACATATGGTCCATGTGTATCAATAAAGAGCATCCAGGAGGATAATATGAATGATTTAATTGAGTTTAAAAACTTATTCAACAATTTATCGTTTTTAATCATTCATTCTGAATAAACAATTTTTTTATTGTTATAATTGAGATCATAGATGATATCAGTGCAAGGTCATGTACCCTGTAAAGACCCTCTATATCACATGTTAACCATACTGTTATTTGTAATTTAACTGCAGCATATTGCGATAAATAAAATAAGTTATAGTCTGTCCCAAGATATTTATGCTGCACGTTTTTACGATTTTTAATAAACATACACATACCTGTGAAAGAAGTGCAATTAAAATCGATGAAAGGGAAATTTTCCAAGATAACTTCATTCACACGTTATCATTTTTCCCTCGTAAAAAATCACAGGAACGAAAACAGATTTCCTACGGAGATTTATAATGGGGAAAGTTTACATCTTTTCTCCTTTCGGAAGTCACTCGGAATACCTCCCACAACTTTTCAACGTTATCATCCGGGCTTCATGATGGCTGATGCAATGCAAAATCCCCGTAGATTTTCTATTTTTAGCCGTGTATTGAAACCTGAGAAGCTAGAGGGGGCGTTTAAAAGAAAAATCTTGGGATTTTTTCATAGTATTAAATGAACATCGTCTGAATCGAGAAATATTTATAAATATCGAATAATTTAAGAAAATATGCATCAAAATATCTTGGGACAGATTTTACACAATTATCAATTTGATTTCCCTGCACACATATTTCTCAATCATTTGCCATATGTTTGATCCATTACACAGTATTGTGAATAATGATCATTTTCATGCAAATGCCGACTTGACACATTTATAACCCCATATTTAACGACGTCATACAAGAATACTATGAGAGATATTAAAAAAAGAAAAACATTTTTAGAAAGCACAGATCTTAGAGAGTTTATAATAGGCCTAGTAAAATCTTCAATATTTGAAACTAGGCCATTTTTTATGGTTTGTGGGTCGAGTTCTTTGGCCCCCATAATTCGCAATTTTAAAGTGATTCAGGTACATTCATTTGTTGTGTTATTTGATAGAAGAGTTGACATATGTTTTTCACCTATATGTTTGATTTATATGCACTCACTGGCAGTTTATTGCGTCAGAAGTGACGCTATTTTTATAATTTAATCAAAATCAGTAAAAAATTGACATTTTTCTTATCTTTTTTCGAATGGGAACTATAGAGCGACTCTTTGAACAAGAACGAACTTTTTGTCTCTTATAAGTACTTGAGAGATACATCTTTGGTGAAAATATTTCGTTTGTTCAAGCAATCGCTCAATGTTTCCTTGAAGAAAAACTGCCTGAAAACAAGCTGTTTTATGCTAAAAATGCGCAAATGGCGGGAAAAGCTAATCTATTTTTATGCTGCACTATATTTATGCTGCACATTTGGACTATTTTTAATAAAAATACACATACCCGTGAAAGAAGTACAATTGAAATCGATGTAAGGAAAAATTTCCAAGTTAACTTCATTCAGGCATTATCATTTTTCCCTCCTAAAAATTCCCGGTAAAGAAAACAGATTTCCTTCGGAGATTTATAATGGGGAAAGTTTACATCTTTTCTCCATTCGGAAGTCACTCGGTATACCTCGCGCAATTTTTGAACGTTATCATCCGGGCTTATTGCAAAACAAAATTCCCGTAGACATCACATTTTTCAGTCGTGTATTGAAACCCGATAAGCTAACGGGGGCGTTTCAACAGAGAAATCTTGGAAATTGTTCATACTTTTGAATAAACACCGTTTGAATCCTGAGGTATTTATAAATATCGGGTAATTAAGCAAAAATTAATGTAAATCGAAGATATCTCGGGACAGAGTATGATGCTTGTGCACCATGCAAATACACAGACAATGCGTAATTGCGATTTTCAGAAAGTTCGTTTGGTTCAAACATTATCAAAATACCGGCTTCGGCTGATTTTGTGAATTTTGTATTACTGATACACATTTCTATAAGTTTTTGGTGTTGTGTCCTTACGTATATCGCACATAAAAGCGAATGAACAGCTAAAAGAACATTACGTACACATTACAGAGACGACAATCTTAAAAAGGTTCTCCGTAAGTCAATGATAACCAAAGCCTATCGTCAATAAAATACATCTTGTTTAATAACAAATGTTTGCTTACCTCAATTTCAAAATCCATTCCTGCACAAAATATTCAATAACGATACTGCACTCTTTAAAACCGTTCTAAATACTGTTTATACTGACATTTACTGAAAGCGTGAAACAGCAAAATGACGTCAACTTCTCAAGTGCAATTTTCTACGTCATAATAGCGATGTCAATAAGCCCGAGGCGTGTTCA
>WFKH01003881.1:59578799-59592642 GCA_016163765.1 Magallana hongkongensis
AACTTTTGAGATCCCCATCCCTAAACCATATTTATTCTTGCTCTTTGTGTCATAGATTGCGCATCAAATGGTATATAGGTTATACCCCCTTGGAGACACCCTGACTTTCTAGAACTGGAAATAATAAAGTATTTTATCTTATTCATATGTAGTGTTTGACTCATGTGGGTAATTCCTAGCCTAATGATGAACCTGCTTTGTTTAGGAGACATTACAATTGCCCCGAATACATATAACATTTTGTTTATCTTAAAAATTAAAAAGCTATTTCCAAAATTTTAATGTGCATCTAGAGAAAAATACCAATCAAGAAATGATTTATAATTCGCTACTGTACACATGTAAGAATGTAAGAAGACTCTGAATCTTTAGAACCTGAGGTTTGATGGGGGTGGGGGGGTGGGGGGGTGGATGTGGAGGATAAACATTTGTTATTAATTTTAACTTTAATATTAGTTATTGATTTTCAGGTAGAACATAAGACTTCTGATTATATCAATAGATCATTTGACAATTATGCAAGGTGTAATGTGATTTTTTTAAAAACATTTTTTAACAGTTTATAAAATCTTTTAAGACCCCAAATTATATTTTGGATTTAATAGATCATTCGACAATTAAATCAAATAAATGCAAGGTTTTTTTTATTTTAAGAAAAAAAAGTCATTTTATTTACAGTGTAAGGAGGGATACATGCGCAGATCCAGAGAGTTTTTCCGGGGAGGGGGGTGGGGGTGGAATGAGAGTTATTCGAGTTTGCTGGGGCTGGGGGTGGGGTGGGTGGTTTCAAGGCATATTTTTGGCAATTTTATAATGCATTTTAAAGAAATTTGATTTTTGGAGGGGGATCTGGATTCCCCCCCCCCTTCTCTAGATCCGCACATGGGATAATGATAATTTTCTGCTACTATTTGACTAGCAGGATTAAATTTAATTTTTTAAAACTTATTGCACATCTATAGGACAGCCACTATCATATCCCAAGATACGATGTGTCTATTCATTAAATCATAAGAGGAGTTCTTGGATCTAGTTTTTTTTAGGAGTGATAAACGTCAATTTTCTGCTACTATTTGACTCCCTGGATGAAATTTCAATTTTTAAAACCTTATTGTACATCTATAGGACAGCCCCTATCATATCCCAAGATATGATGTGTCTATTCATTAAATCATAAGAAGAGTTCTGGGATTTTTGTTGCCCAGTTATCCCTGTGATGAAAAAAAAAATTCTGAAACCTGATCACACTTCAAAATGACACCCCAATCATATTCTAGAAGATCATTTGGCTACTGCAAAAAAAAGTTGACGTTTTTGAAACCAGATTTTTTGTTAAAAAACGTCATTTTTCAGCCACCAAATTACCCCCAGGACAAAATTGAAATTTCCGAAACCTTATTGCGCATCTATAGGACACCCCAAAGCATTTTCCAAGAGATTTGTCTATTGTTGAAAATGTAGGAGGAGTTCGAGGAAGAAGGTTTTTTGTGAAAAAACGTCATTTTTTACCAATTATTTGACCCCCAGGACTACCAGAGAATTTTTGAAACCTTTTTACAAAACAACATGACACCCCCAATCAAACTCCAAGAGCTCAGATTGCTAGTTTATACGATGTAAGAGCAGTTTGAGAAAGTAAAACGTGACAGACGGACGGACGGACGGACGGACGGAACAGGGTAACAAGATACCCAAACTTTCTATAGAAAGTGCGGGTTAAATGATCATGGCTTAGGTTTTAGGTAAGATCGTGCTCACGGGTTGACATCGTAACAAAAAGTCACTGAAAATACTACATTCGCAATTTGTCAAAGTAGCAAACACAGTAAATGTTTAATATGTATGATTTTTTCTACAAGTTCCGATCAAAATCGCAAATGCAATATCACCGACATTTGGTGTATAATACATATATAATGCATGTCTACCATATCGAATTGAAAATTCTCTGTCTGTTTTGATCCGTGAACGAATTAAAATGAATGTCCGAGGAAAAAATATTCTGCTCTTGAATTTAATTCATCTGTCTGCGATAGATTTCCTCTGAAAACTGCTCAGTAACTCTGCTTTCTATCGCTTTGTTTGTAAATTTCAATTTTGAATTTTAAACCGCTCTGTAGCTTTAACGTCAATGGAAGTAGTAATATTCCGCAGAGCTTTAACCATTTCTTTTTAAAGTGGCTCTATACACCACTTTTTGATGACGCAGTACGCAAAAAAGTAAATCTGAAAACGTATTTCCGGTACTGGCTGATTTAAACTGGGGCTAATTGTATAGGAATTGCTATTTTGAAAGGTATAGCGCACTTAATATACGATTTCGCCTAAACTGTAGCACTTTTGCAAATATCAGACATTTTCAATATTATTCAATATATAGTGTTCGTACTGAAAATTAGAGAAATATTTCAAATAGTGACTTTCCTAATACAATCATGTATATAGCGATATATATTTAAAAGACATGCAATGAAAGTGTTAGATGCGTGGCAAGTGTTAACGTGGAGGTCTTTTTGATTTTGTGGTCGCTGGATCGATTCCACCAGGTAGAAACTATTTTTTCACTTAATTGAAGCATGATAAGAATAGTTTAGATTATGTTGTATCTAATCCGCTGGAATTTTTTTTTCAAAGTTTCTTGTTAATTCAGCTTGAGTATGACTGAGCACACCCAATATAAACAGATCTCTTCAATAACACTATACACGTATTCTATATACAGCTGTAAACTTAGATTCATTGCATTTTGCTGGAAGTTATCACGGTTCAGAATACCAACTGGCATTAAACACAGAGTTCTATATATTCATTTTTCGATGCAGGTGTCCCGAATTTATGACAAATCAGTTGTTAGTGACTTACAGTCACCGTTACAAAAGCAGTATCTCTGTTTCGAAAATCATATTGCGACAGGTACCTTAAGCTATATTAAGTAACATGTACTTTCCGTCCAGACAACCGGTGTAGGTGAAATAATGTGAAAAGGCGCTATATCTCTTTGATTCTACTACAGTTATTGCCGAGATCAAAGAGATGCCACGGACATTATTCTCCAATATACAACGAACGTCATAAGTAAATTATCAGATCAGAAATACCTATTTGTCTCGCACTGATCATGAAAGTACAACTTCAAACCGTAACAAGTTTTAAAACCATGTCAATTTCACGTGTTAGTTCCTGTTAAAACGATGTGTATTGCCTCAAATGTTTATTTTTAAGAGACCAATGCGGCTGTTCCTAGGACCTCCCTAGCACATTGACATTGCGTGTTTTTACATAAAATATATAACGTGTAGTAGTAATAATCGTATTAAATTGCCCTTAAAATATTAGGAATATGATTCATTTATATGAGATAGATAGATAAAGATATTTTATAAATAAGTGAAGAGTATTAAAAATCCAAAGAAAAATTCTGTCGCCTGCATGTGATTCCTTTGATCGATACACATGTAAACATTACTAACAAAACCGTTGCGGTTACATGGAACAGCCGTCAAAATGACCTAGATCGCCTCTCCATGGGAGAAACGATCTGTAGAAATACTGGGCTGTTAGTAGAATAGAAATAAAGTTCTTGTTATCGTGAATGTTGCAGGATAACCTCCTCGGTCTCGAAATATTGTTTGAAATATAAAAGCCTCGGCTAACGCCTCGGCTTTTATATTTCAAACAACATTTTTCGACCTCGGAGGTTATTCTGCAACATTCACGAAAACTCGTACTTTATTTCTCAAATAGATTTAATTTGATAATTGGAAAATTCATTATTTAAAGTACGATGTTTTTAAATATAATTACACTTGTAAATACCGTATTATTTTTAAAGATATAATGTTTATATCATTCATGTAGATATATTTCTCTGAGGTTGGGATACATTAATCCTATAAATAATTTTCCCCTTTATTTATTTGACTTAGTTTTGCATTAAAGTGAATATATTTACTTATATAGGCATCTAATGAAATATGTATGTATTTATCATTCCAAAACAATATTTAGAAAATTTTCTTCAGCTAAGAAATTGAAAAGTCCCCAAGGTGTTTGAGCCTTGGGACTTAGGAAAGATAACTCCTACCTGAGGAACTTTCATACCAAATAAAATTTAAAAATTTTATTTTGTGTTGATTTGTAATGATTTTCAGTCATTTTTTTATGTCACATTTATTAAAATACATTTTCTTATAACATCAAGCAGCTTTTTCAGATGATTTGCCAACAGAGTAAGAAAATATGAAAATGATATGTTTTGGGGTAATACTCAAAATTTTGCATTAATAATATGTTTGAATGTTATGTAGTGTTATATTTTTTTTAGTTCGATACGCAAGGGAATGCTCTAGTAGTACGTATGAACAATTTCTAAAACGAGGCAAGCTACTGACAAAGAAGTTGATAAAATTAGATTTTTAACAGTCTCGATTGAAGTCATCATTTCGTAAGTCCTACGGTCGATACAACGACCTTGTCCCCAAATACATTCTTCCGCTAGGTCGAATGCTGACTGACATTTTTCATACGTATTGTTAGGCCATTATTAATATGATTTATTTAGAATATAAAATAAATCAAATTATTATAGCAATAATATATTTTGGCTTGATTCATGTTTAGCGCCATAATTTTTGCGCGTAATGGCATACCAACGTCACTGTTTATTTTTGACGTCATTACATTCCTAGCTGTTGAATTTCGAGTGATGGTTGCATTTTTTTTACCCTCCCTAGCCCCAATTTTAAGTAATTATATGTATATCTTTACTTTAAATGTTTCATAATAGTAAAAATGTTATTTAACGTTACATATAACTATATCAATTATGTCATGTGCTCATTTTCTGCCGTAGTTTTAATGCTATTTTCAGATAGCCGGGACAATGAAAGCCAACAGTTTAACCACTTCTGTGCCACGGGGCCGATTTTGGGCCGATCACACAGTTGCGTAGAGTGCCGCGGGGACGATTTTGGGCCGATTTAAACTTTAGTTATTTCATACATCTTTTAATAATTTAATTTTGGTTGTAACGCCTCATTTGATTGGCTGATACAGACGTAGGGACATGTATTATATTGTATAACATACCTTGGTATGGGGACAGACCCCCTTGACAACATCTATCCGGAACTACTTTTAGTACGTCATGTAAACCTTACATGTACATTGCATGCATGTGTGTACCAAAGTGAATAATAGAATATGATTAAGTTTAATCTCTTTTCATTTGCATAATAAACATTTAAAATAAAATGTAAATAATTCAGTTTTTTTTATTTAAAAAACAATTTTGCTCCAATATTTCCAAATTAAAAAAAACTAAAAATGTCTCACAAATGGAACTGAAACAGCTTCAATACAGAAAAAAATGTATTTCTACGAAAAGTAGCACAAAACAGTGTGGGGTGGGGGGTGGGGGGTGAGGTGGGGGCGGTGTTGAATTTTTTCAAGGTATGTAAAGGATGAATAAATAATAAACATGTATTTATAAAAATAAAAGATATAAAAGACCTATGTTTAAAAAAAAATAAATTTTATACCATACTGTAGTAAAAATAAACGTCTAATTTACCAAAACACCAAATTTTAACCCAGAATGGGAATTGCACCCAAATCTCTCTTTTCAGAGGGCTTTACTTTTAAGCTATCTAGGTTTATGGTGGTATTTTAGTGTGGTTTTAATATTCTGATCACGGAGGCTTGCGTAAAAAAAAAATCGTTAAAAAGTGGATACATTGGAGAAAAAATAATTTAAATTATTTATTGTCTCTCCAAGGTACCCACTTTTTTAACGATTTTTTTTTCTACACAAGCCCCTGTGTTCTGATGCCTCTTTTCGTATAAACATTTGGCGAGAAAACAGATTTCCATCTGATGGAGCTATTATAGACTGTTGAAGAATGATGTCGGTACATTAGATCTAAACATAAACTGTAAATATGAATCATGTGTTATAGGAGTTACAATCGGGATTGCTCGGCGGCTCAGAGAAAACAAATGAACGACACTTTTAGTGAACTTACCGTAAAACCGCAAAATACAAACAATCCATTTTCAGCATGTTCGGTCATTTCACACACCGCTCCCAATCCCGAGTCGATCTCCGAACATAAACTTGCCTTGTGTGCTGCATCCACGGCCTAAGAGGCCTGCCCCTGCAATCTTCACACTTCCTCTGTTCTGAGTTTATGTCTAATTTAGCTTTTAACAACTGCACCTTTAAATTCGAGAAGTAAACTGTGAAGTCGCAAACCAGCGTCCAAACACAAAATTCAAATATGGCCGCTACTCCTCGCTTCGTTCTAATCTGGGTCACCTGTTACTAAGGATGTACTAATGCGCGGGTAGTTTAAAATGTCATTTCCGATTAAAACAAAAGCATGAAAATGGTACTGAGAGTTAGTTTTGTTTTATGTTTTTAATTATAGGGAATAAATTTAATTTTGACGTATGTTATACGATATAACATAACTTGGGACAGTTTACGCTTTTTTATAAACCGCTTCGCGGTTTATAAAGCGTAAACTGCCCCACGTTATGTTATATCGTATAACATACGTCAAAATTAAATTCATTCCTTGATGGTTTTAAAGATAACAATAATGAAATGCATGCATATTTAAAATATTATAGATTGCATATTTTGTGGTTTATAAATGATTTTTTCATGAATTAACTAGAGAAAATATATTACTAGACCTACATGTATTACTTTTAAGAAAATAAAATTTGCGACACAAATGATTCCATGGTACATGTATATTCTTTTTATCATACGGACGAGTTCTTGCAATTCATTGTTCATAGCAGTTTTGAATAAATGAAATAAAGATCAACTACTTTAAAAAATGAAATATTTTGCATTGAAAATTAGTGTAGAATAATAAGTGATGAAACCAATAGACAAACGAAGCGATTTAAAATGACGTCATTTTACGTAAGTGACTCCATAATTACATGTGCGTGCTCGCATATTCTACTGTTTGGTGTCATGCTCCGCCCACCCAAACAAATGCAATATTTACAACACAGAAAAATGCATTTTACTTATTACTTACAATATTTATTGCTATTTTCCAAATAGAAAATCAGAAAATATAGTTATTTGTCAAACAAGTATTTGCCGGATACATTGAAAAAGTAAGGACAAAAAAAATGTGAGTCGTGTTTTAATGTGACATGGTGATGCAAACAATTTGCCAGAGTAGAACTCTTGCATAATTCCCTCATATTTTATTTAACAGGTAAAAAATTATAGTTTTAAAAATGTTTTCAGTATTGATTCTGGTCAATCTTTAACCAACATAAAGGCTTTGAGTGGATTGCTAATGTTTTAAATGCGTCACAACCTTCTGAACATTCATTTTCATACAGAAACTGCAACACGTCCCATTTATCAATTTGTCGAAACCTACAGCGACTGAAACTGACAGGAAATTGACAGGACTAAAATATACACGCCCCATTTATCGATTGGTTGAAACCTACAGCGACCTAAGACAAATCACGGACTGCACGAAATAATCATGATGATGTCAGACTCAAAATCCCATAGGAGACGATTTGACTGTTTCTTTTAGCTAACGTACTAATGTACATTAACAGTAGTGAATTTTACTTACTTACTTACTTACTTACTTACTTACTTACTTACTTACTTACTTACTTACTTACTTACGCGGGTTATGTATTTTTTATGCAATGTTCCGCATGTATTACCAAAGAATGTATTTTATTGTTTAAATAACTATCTACATGTGGTTATATCTGTTATCACCTTTAAAATAAATGATAAAAACTTTTTTTTTTCAAATCACTATTTTTCATAAATTTATTAGCACAGCTCATTGTGAAATTGGTAAAACGTTAAATTGTACACATTTTTAGAACTTTGTCTTTTATTAATTTCATTAATGTGGGGTTCCTTGAGAAAATAATTCAAAATTTTAAAAATTAAGGTGGAATAACACATCATCACAAAATGACTGACCTCTGATCGACACGACATTTCGTGTTATTAAAATGATTTTATCAACGGCAACATGTAAATTACTCCATAGCAGAGTAGATAAAGTGTCAGGCTTGTGAGCCGTACATCCCGAGTTCGAATCCCGCAGGGGTTTTTGTTGTTTCTTACTGAATTGAATATTTTAGATATCCATTTTTTATCCCCAAACTGCAAATTTTTTGCTAATTTGACATATGTACAGTTTATTTATCATTATATCTTTTTTATAATCAAATAATTTACTGTTAATTTGAGTGACTTTTACCAGGTGTGTTATTCTACCTTTACTGATACGTAACATGCAAACATAATTTTGAAATACTTTTAAAAGATCAAATGTTCACATAACAACTATTGTTAAGATTAAGATCAAGTTAAATCAAATGTTTCTCTAGGTGGTAGATTTTTTTTTTTGACTGTTCTTTAACCTCAATATTTTCATTATTTACAATATTTACATAAATACTAGATTATAACCGATGCTAAACACACACACACACACACACACACACACACACACACACACACACTCTCTCTCTCTCTCTCTCTCTCTCTCTCTCTCTCTCTCTCTCTCTCTCTCTCTCTCTCTCTCTCTTCCACAATCAAATACATGTACTTGAAACGTTATAAGGATAATGTTTATAAGGTTATAAGGATAAGGTTATAAGGATAAGGATTATAAGGGTCAATATGTTATAATAATATGGATTATAAGGGTCGATATGTTATAAGGATAAGGATTTTATGGGTCACTATGTTGTAAGGATAAGGATTATAAGGGTCAATATGTTGTAACATTATATACAAAAATACATATGTGAATATTATATAGATTATATTATGTAGGTCGTGGCCATAATCGCCAAAAATATATAGAATAAAACAATTAATGAACTTCACTCTTGTCTTCATTATCTATAATAATCACCAAATTGTGTACGGGTTTTTTCGTTTTCCCGATTACGACAAAAAGCACACGGCGGGTGTGACCGGCCAGCAGAGGATGCTTACTCCTCCATGGCACCTGATCCTACCTCTAATTTTTGTAGATGTCTGTGTTTGTTGTGTTCCTGTTTTGTATTTTTCCTTTGGACTTTTGATTTTTGAACACTGTTTGTTATCACCACATTTCATTTATAGTACATATTATCTGTTTTTAAAGGTTTATTCAAGTTCTAACACCTATTTGATTGGTTAAAGAAATGTATCTATATTGTTCAACATAACTTGCCTACGTAACAATAAACGCATGTGCAATAAATTTTATATATTTTTTTGAAAACGATGACATGAGATATTTTTGAAATTTAATTTGTTTGAATTTCAAGAATGGTATTTAATAATGTATTTAAAGATTGGGTGATAATTTTTGAACAATATCTCATACAAACAAAAAATGTTCTAAATTTTCAGGAGCCTCAAACAAACTCAATTATTATCCTGATAGTTATCGACACCAAAAACTAGTATAAAACCCCCCACTTTGCGCATGTTTAAACGATAGAGTTCACGATTTGGTGTTCCGTTGACTACAAATTAAATAGGTGTTATGTTCAATAGTCTTCAATAAAAATATATTGAACTTTCAAATGTTGTACTTGAATAATATTTGTTTTCATCTTTTATGATGTCAAACTGTATTACTTTAATTGCATAGATGGGCTTTTGTCATTGATAAGTATTAAAGATTACGATTGGACTTTAAAAGAATTGCAAAAATCTTGTGTGTACAACACTATTATATAATTGCATGCATTTAGTAAAATGCCAAATTAAGTCCTTTGTAATATAGTAGTATATTTCTCTGTAGGATAGTCATGCTAAAAAAGTGTTCTAAATACGTATATGGACTCTCTTTGATTATTTAAAAGAATTTACAGAATAACCTTTCAGCTTAAAATTCAACATCACAAAACGGTATGATGTTTATTTCAAAAATATGTGCAAGCAATCAAAATAGTGAATAAAATAAATAATTTAAATAGTTTACTAAAGTCTATATCGTTTTACAATAAAATATATTTTTTTCTTTGACATGTGTGTCAATTATATATATAAAAAGCAAACTACATGTAATCAAATGAGCATATGATGTAGTGTTTAAAAAAATTTCGATTTTTGAATTCAAACCTTCAAATAAAGAATTATATTTTCCAAACCGGTCTTCAATGTTTCAAGAAATATCAGTATTTTATCACTCTAAGATCTGTTTATGTCATTCACATTTATATTTACTTTGCTAATTTAAACGACCGCGCTACAGTGAGAAAACAAGTCTGTGATATATTTTGAATGTAAAAACGTGACATTAAAATAATTTGTATTTTAAATTACGACGTATTATGCGAAGCTTTAATTTTGTAGTTTGGAATATAAATATGCTATTTTTTTATTCTTCATTTTTATTTTCACTTTTTGGCTTGCTATTTACAATCATAAAGTTAACGAGGGTCATATTCACTGCGCGTATTGCTATCAACCAATAATAATTTATCCAAAAATACATAAAAGCAAACAATGTACAGGTTTCAATTTATCAAATTGCATTAGAATAACACATAATAATAAATTGTAATGAATTTATAAAAAACATGACCAAATAATAATGCCATGTAAGGAACATCATAATGAAGAATACATTTATAATTTTAAAAAACAACAAATACATAGTACTGCACAATAAAATAACAATTAATAATTTTTTTTTAAATGCGTCCACTGGAAAGATATCTGCTCTGCGAAAGAAAACATATCAAGAAAAAGATTAATAAACTACAAATAAAATAATAAGAATGATAATCTAAGTATTGTACTGACGGGAGTTGATTTTATTGATTATTATTTATTTTAAAATCAACGGTATGTAATTTCGCATGGCAATTAGTTTCATAGCTGTATTTTAATAATTATGCACATTTTTTTTCTTATATGAATTCTTGGGCTTTTCCTATAAGAATTCCGAGCTATAGACGGAAAAGCCCATATGAATCATGTTGTGTAACATCTAAAGATAGAATTAACGCCATAAAACTCAACTATTCATTATGTATCAGTAATCGAAATAATTTTGGAAAATTGTATCCAAGCATTTTTTAAACAAATAAATGATAAGTCTAGTCTACGCCAGTAATGGTTGTATCTTTAAATTGGATTGTCTGCCCTTAATTCCAAACGCTACCGCTGTAAATATGGCGCTTTGGAAATCAATGACAGCGAACTAGTTGCACTGAAATATGGCGTAGGAATACATACGACTACAAAAAGTATCTAAATTGTTCGTATCATTAAAAATATGACTATTTCCAAGGTATTTATAAATATGTTTCCTTGAATTTATCAATTATCTTAAAGTACTAAGTCTTGTCAGCGATGATGATTTGTGCTTAGCTCTATACACTGTTTTACTTCCGTTTTGGCAGAGTAACTACATAGGAGAGTTTATTAAAATCAACTACTAAAAATTACAATCATAATGTTACATGTAGTAATAATATAGCTGCATGTCTGTAGCTTCCGGTCCGGAAAATAATTCAGAAGGACGACCTTCCAAATTTTTTCAGACCGGGAGTTACAGACCTGCAGCCAGTAATACAACATGTAGTAATACTGATAACAATAACAAATAGACATAATAACATATTAAAGCTTTGATGAAAATGAAAATTAAGTGTTCATGATTTTAATTGTTTAAATCCAATACAATAAAAAGATCAATAAATTTTACCAAAAATGTTCACAATTTATTAACCAACTGCTGATCTTTGAAACAATTACTAACCCCTAGATTAAACATATTGCTAACTGGAAACATATTTTTTGAAATATATTAATTATTCAAATTCAAGCCAATTATAACTTTTTTTCGTATAAAGCTATGATACATTATTCTATACACTATTTCTATTGCAAGCTGAAACACTACACTGTTGGGTAATTTATTGCATCAATTATGTTAAAACTAAAAAAATCATTGAAATAAAATTTAAAAGAGTGTAATGATATATGTTAAGGATTATGATAAAAAAACTAAACTAAAATTGACTATTCATCATATCATTTTAGTATTTTCAATTTGTATGTATAATATTACAAAAGTGTATATACACTCAAAAATGGAAATATCTGCAAATATTTTATCATTTTTTCCTCTACATTTACATTCAGCAGCTAGTGTTGTTTATCGAATAAATAAACAAATAAACAAAAAACATCAAATTATATCACCATCAAGTTATCAAATAGTGTTTTTTACCCATAACTTATCAGCATCGTTTAATCTTATTATCTATGATTACAACATTGTCAACATGCTGTTGTAAGTAGGTCATCAAATTAAATAAATAAACATACCAACATCGATACCTGCTTTTATCACATTTTGACAACACTTCGGTGTCCTTGATTGCAATAATCAATGAGAGATGTACCTAACTTCTTAACCCCCTTTTTAAACATTTCTAAAAGCCACCGTGAAGAGACAAGTAAAGAAACCTTTTCAGTGTCTGACTGTAAAAGATTCATAACAACTCCCGTTTTTCGGTCCCGCATGTAATAATATGTGGTGTGCTAATTTCTTTGCGTAATAGCTATTCAATGGAAATTAATCAAATGTTCTAATAGCTCAACATTATTCAATTTCTTGACGAGCTTCGAATGTTTCTTCGTTGTATTTATTATTAACAGTAAACTGACAAAGTTTAATGCTTCTCCTAATATTGAATCAATGTTGGTATTATATCAACTTTATAAGGACTAAACCTTTTTTTTAACCGAACTTTATTTTTTTTACGATTGATAAACAAGTTCTACAACTGATATTAATATCTTTCGTTGGCACTGATGTTAGCGCGAGGGGGTCATTAATGTGGGAGGAAGCCAGAGTGCCCGGAGAAACCCACGTGTCCAAGCGGGCGATCACCATATCCTTTCACATACAACTACTGTCTATCATGGGGATCGAACTCGGGTCGCAGCGGTGAGAAGCGAGTGTATTGTCCACTACGCTACTTGGACACCCTTGCTCTACTTGGACTTAACCTAAATAATAATGACTAATTTTAGAGCACATTTCAGGGCGTGTCATTTCATAGTGATGCCAACCATAAACCGCAGGTACGGATATACATCCATTTATATGTCTTCTCTCGCATTGAAACCATCCTTCGCTTTTATAAATGTATCAAATTTACATATATCCTTTGTTTTTTGCCTTTATCAATGTAACATTCCATCGTAATTTTCATCCATATATCAACCAGCTAATTCCTTTGCATATTTGGTACCTGGTTTTCTTTAAAATATTAGGTTCCTGCTTTAAGTTATTCTGCAGTAACATTATTCTATATGTTAACCTCTAAGTTCTAGTTCTTTCATGGCAAACTTGACATCAACTCCTTTTGTTTGATATCAAAATTGCAATGCTAAAATGATTTTTTTTAGATTGTTTGATTTCAAAGTTAATATAAACACGGTGTCTAAATGACTTTTTATCTTTTTCAAGCTGCAGAATTTTTTATGTCATTGAATAACGTTTATGAAGTTACGCAAAAAGTTCTAATATAGAATTATCAGAACTCGTAATGCTGGAATTTGCCCTATATTTTAACAATTCACATATTATGTCTATATCTCCTTTTGAAAATGCAGCATTAAATGGTGAATTACCAAAAATTGTGATATTGACATCTACTCCATGTTTCAACAATTCAATTACTATATTCAAATGTCCATTTGAACATGCCGCAATAAGGGGTGATCTATTAGAAACTGTGATGTTGACATCTGCTTTATGTTTTAACAATTCAATTACTATATTCAAATGTCCTTTTGAACATG
>WFKH01003881.1:59592652-59607635 GCA_016163765.1 Magallana hongkongensis
TCAATTACTATATTCAAATGTCCTTTTGAACATGCAGCAATAAGAGGAGAACTGTCAGAAACTGTGATGTTGACATTTGCTTCATGTTTTAACAATACACGTGTTTTATCTAAACGTCCTTCTGACCATGCAGCAAAGAGTGGTGTACTCTTAGAAACTGCGATATAAACATCTGCTACATGTTTAAATAACTCACGTACTATCTTTAAACCCAACGAACATGTACCAGTAAGTTGTGCATTGCCAGAAGATGACTGAATGACATCTTCTCTACGTTTTAACAATTCAATTACTATATTCAAATGTCCATTTGAACATGCAACAATAAGTGGTGAATTACCAGAAATTGAGATGTTAACATCTGCGCCATGTTTTAACAATTCAATTACTATATTCAAATGTCCATTTGAACATGCAGCAATAAGAGGTGAATTCACAGAACCTGAGATGTTGACATTTGCGCCATGTTTTAGCAATTCGTTTACAATATCCAAATGTCCTTTTGAACAAGCAGCAAGAAGTGGTGTATTGTCAGAAACTGTGATGTTGACATCTGCTCCATGTTTTAGCAACTCACTAACTATATTGAAATGACCTTTTAAGCAAGAAGCAGTAAGTGGTGAATCTGTACAGTTTTTGCCATTGACATCTGCTCCATGGATTAAGAGTTTATTTATCACATCGAAATAACCATTCGAACACGCAGCAATGAGTGGGGAATCATCAGAAACTGTAATATTGACATCCGCTCCATTTTTTAACAGTACATGGACTACATGGAAATGTCCTTTTGAACATGCCTCAAGAAGTGGAAAGTTATTAGACACCTTGGCATTGACATCTGCTCCGTGGTTTAACAATTCAAGTACTATATCTAAATGTCCTTCTGTACATGCAACAATAAGTGGTAATTTGTCAGAAACTATGAGATTGACATCTGCTCCACGGTTTAACAGTTCGGATATGATATCTAAACTCTGCGACATATTTGAACACGCAGCAATAAGTGGAGAATTAGAATAAACGGTGATATTGACATCAGCTTCATGGATTAAGAGTTCATTTATCACATCGAAATACCCATTTGAACACGCAGCAATAAGTGGGGAATCATCAGAAACTGTAATATTGACATCCGCTCGATGTTTTAACAGTTCATGGACTATATAAAAATGTCCTTTTGAACATGCCTCAAGAAGTGGAGAGTTATTAGACACCTTGGCATTTACATCTGCTCCATGGTTTAACAATTCGAGTACTATATCTAAATGTCCTTCTGTACAAGCAACAATAAGTGGTAATTTGTCAGAAACTATGAGATTGACGTCTGCTTTATGTTTTAACAGTTCGGATACGATATCTAAACTCTGCGACATATTTGAACACGCAGCAATAATTGGGGAATTAGAAAATACGGTGATATTGACATCAGCTCCATAATTTAACAGTTCAAGTACTACATCAAAACGTCCTCCGGTACATGCAGCGATGAGTGGGGACCTATCAGTAACTGTGAGATTGACATCTGCTCCATGTTTTAACAATTCTTGTACAGTAGCTATATTTATAAATCTATTTAAACAAGCAGCAATAAGAGGTGAAGTTTGAAAGTTTTTGATATTGACATCTGCTTTATATTTTAAGAGTTCGTGTATCATATCTGACTGAACTTTAGAGCATGCAGCATATTTGGATTCATCCAAGAAACATCCGGTATAGACAACTTCACCTAGTCTTAACAGATTTTTTCCCTTAAAAACAAAATGTATCGAACACGCAGCAATAAGGGGTGATTCATTAGAAACTGTCATATTAACATCTGCTCCATATTTTAACAATTTAAGTACTATATCAAAATGTCCTTCTGAACATGAAATAATAAGAGGTGAACAATCAGAAACTGTGACATTGACATCTGCTCCTTGTTCTATCAATTCAAGTACAATATCTATATTTCCACCTGAACAAGCAGCAATAAGGGGTGAATTACCAACAACTGTGATGTTGACATCTGCTCTGTGTTTTATTAATTCAAGTACTATATCAGAATACCCGTATAAACACGCGACAATGAGTGGTGTCATATTAGAATCTGTGATATTCACATTTGCTTTATGTTTTAACAATTCAATTACTATATCTAAATGTCCTTCTAAACATGCAACAATCAGTGATTTATCACACAAACTGTCGTCATTTACATCTGCGTCAAGTTTTAACAGCTCAAGAAGTATATTCAAGTGTCCTGTTTTACTTGCAACAACAATTGGTGGATCAAAAATATTCAAATCATCATTATCATCGTCTAACAGTTCGGGTACCGACCATGATTCAGAAAAAAGAACATTTTTATCATGATATGGAAGTAAAGTTTGGAAAGTCAGAATGTCACCACTATAACAAGCAAGATTAAGTAGGCGACGCTTCTCAATAAAGACTTCTTCGTTCCCAAAATATTGCTCTAGACCGTCTGCTTCGGAGCATAAATCGGACCAAGATTCATCCTCAGTAGTACAAAGATTATTCGATCGAATGTTGAAGGGAGTTTGAAATAAGTCATTGACTGTTTTTGTGTTTTTAATGATCTGATCTATGATAAACTGTAAAATTTGATTGTGTCCATAGAATATAACCCAGTCAATGGCACGAGCACACGTGTAAAGGTCATCATCTTCGTCAATCCATCTTGAATTCATGAGCAGACTATAGCACTTGCTCGAGAAAAAATGTTTTTTAGATGTTTTCGCTAGTTTAACTTGTTGTTCTTTTAACTCTGACAGAAATACGGTGAACAACTCCGAATAAGACTTACTTTTCATCACATCCAAAAACTTCTGAAACACCAACGGATGTTTTAAAGCTTCGTTTTCAAAAACATTAAATAACTCGCCTTTACGTATATCCTCATACAAACGTTCAGCAAGTAAATGGTAATGGGACTCTTGAAGTTTTATACACAAATCATGCACATTTTCTTCGTCGACAACTGTATCACTCTCTTCCTTCGCATTGTCTGTTTGTTCTAATTTGTCGTCGTCTTCTCTTTTACGTTTCTTACATTTGTATTTGTCTGGTTTGATATAGTTAGCAATGTAATCGCTATCCATATATTGCAAAATTAGCTCTGGAAAGAGACTACCAAAATGATATGCAACTATTTCAAGCATGGAATCGTGAATGAATTTAAACTCTTTTTGACGTTGCTCGGTGTACGTTCCTACCGTTCCAGTCAATGCATCAATAAAATAAAAACTACAGGCCGCAGGGTCAACTCTGCAGCTCTTCAAAACCTGGAACTTCATTTCATCAAAATACTTTGTGTTTTTGTTGTTAAAATCGTTCTCTGACAATGCATTTTGATTTGTCATTAATAAAACTAAGGAAGCATAATGAACCTTGTTTCTTATTTTCATGCTGTCCAGAAGCTCCATTATACATGGAACTGGTGAAATAAAAAATTGTGGTCCATAATGTCTTAACTCCCCCTTTCTTGAAAACAATTTGCATAGATAAGGAAAACTTTTCGATGTTTTTGAGAAAGTGTCTGCTGATAACAAATTTTTATCAAAGTAGTATTTTGCAAATATATTATATTTATCTTGGTCATTTAAAGCATTTTCTTCACTGTGTAACTGAATTATGTGTTTTTCATTTGACAAAAAGGATCCTGAGAAAGCTTCATGTTTGAAAACTACCTCCCGGCATGTCATAAGAATCTTGGTCTCTGGCATTGAAGGTTTATTTAATCTATCTTTATACATGGTGAGCTTCTCAAGTTCCTTCATATCAAACCCAAACACACCTAGGACATCATCAATTAGAAACACTTGTGGATTGTGAGGGTCACAATACGTTTCAATGTCCTTTATATCTTTGGTTGGTAATATTTCATACCCGCCTTTCTCTTGAAGCATAAGGGCAATGTGACGAGCTGAAGCCGTTTTTCCTGAACCGGGGACACCAACAAACATCACGAACGGCTGTTGTTTAACTTTGTTTATCATTGCAGGAAAGTTATGAGTTTCCACAAAGAACATGTCGTCCTCTTTCCATTTAAGGACGTCGTTTCCATATATAACTGAAAAAATGAATAAATAAAGAATCAAGTAATAACTGTTAAATTCGTACACTATTTGCCGATTTCATTAGTAAATGGCAGTATCTAGACCAGTATCTTTAAACTAGAAACATATTTTTTTGATATTGTTTTTTTATTTCGTATATTTGATATAAATTTGGGTTTCATCATGGTTTGTTGAATGTGTCACATCGCTTACATGAGCAACATCATGAAATTATAGTTTTAATGAGTCATGTACAAAATATTAGGAAAATGTGGTAAAATATATATATATTGTATAACAATATCTTCAAAATATTCTCCAGATATTCTTTTGTTAAACATTTAGTCCCTTTTTGTGTTCCATATTGAGCAGTGTTGTACTCAAGAAGATCTTAAACAACTGTTTGCATAAAAAAAACCTACATCAAACATTTGTGTGGCCAAAGGATTATCCAGGGGCCATAGTCAAAACAATTGCAAATCAAAAAATGTAATTTTGCTTGCATGATTAGAACATTTTTGTTAATTAATTAAATTGATTTCCTGTATCAATCATTAATTTACCCCGCCCCATTTTTTCCAAACCTGCCCCGGAGATCTTGATTTGAACAAACTAAAATACATACAACTTAAGAATACTTCCAAACAAGTTACAACTTTTCTGGTCAGCTGGTTTTTAAGAAGATTTTAAAAGGTTTTTCTCTATATGTGTCTTTATAAAATCGCAACCTTACCCCGTGAATCCTGATTTGAACAAACTTGAATCTAGAATATCTTAGGATGCTACCACACAAATTGCAGCTTGCCTTACCAATTGTGAGAAGGAGATTTTTTAAATATTGATGAATATAACGTATCTATTCCTTACATTGATTATGTGAGTGCATAGATGTTGGGAGTTTGTCTGATTAAACTCGTAAATCTTGATAATAAAGAAATAATACAGGGGTCAGTATATTTTTGTCGATTTTCTGAATAAATAAATCTTTGTTAAGGACTTGTGCAACAATAACATTATTTATCTTACTCTTACATTTTATAATTGTCTGTTAATTCTTATTGCATGCCCTTGCAGAACCCTACAAGCTTTTACATTCATTAAATATCCTGACTTTGTAACGTCATCAATTGCCGTACAATGTATGTTGGTTCCGCCTAGGAGCCTGGCCCCGACAACACCTACTTTCCTTAAGTCAATACTCAGCTTCAAGTCTTAGTATTGACTTCAAATTTATACACTTTTCTTTAAAGTTAAGGAATGACTTGATTAATTTGAAAGTGATGGTGACGCTGAACCCTAGGGGCCATGAATTTACAATTTACTTAGCGTAATGGACATCATGATCATCCGTTCAGTTTATCCCCGAGTAATGTAGAAGATTTCCTTACATTAAAAACATTTTCAATATAAACCATACTATCTCCACAGAAGCCCTGAACCAAAGGGTCATGAATATCACAATTTGGGCAAAAAGCTTTACGGACATTATCATCATGTATTTAGTTTGTATAAAATAAATATGGAAGATGCCACTTTATGGCAATTCTGGCAATGAATTTCACAATTTCGGTAGATGTATTTCTGCTTACTGTAATAATATGCTTAGTTTCTCTGCTGAATGTCTAGTAGTAGAGAAAAAAATGTTAAATTTGTTCTTCTTCTTTTTTTTCTTTTTTTTTACAGTTTTTACACAAAACTGATGGCCACTGGATGTAAGGGTAATTAAGGTCTTCCGTTTCCAACGGAAGACCTTATTGTTTTCGTACTGTTTTTTATTATTATTACTAAGGTCTTCCGTTTTCAACGGAAGACCTTATTGTTATTGCTTTGTTTCTTTTTCACTATTATTATTATTGTTTGTTTTCTGTCACGTTTTCTCAAAAACGCTTCGGCCGATTTTCATGAAATTTTCAGATCTTTTTTTAGACAAATTTTGTAAGAAAATTACGTGGGATTTTTTTGATCGTCACTTCTGGTCCCGAGATTTCAAAGATTTTATGTTTTTGCTTGTTCACGATTTTTCTCAAAAAGCCGCAGTGCCCTTCGCATATCCGAACGTCCGCCGTTACTTCCGGTCGTCATCGGAAGGAAACAAAAACAGTCATTATTTAACTTTTTTGATTTGAATTTTTTTTATGTTACTATTCAATAAAGACGCATTAATAACTTCAGAATATGAAATCCGTTTTACAATCGATCCACGCATTCTCGAGATTTTGGGCTCCAAAGTCCTGAAGCGAGAGTCCGCGTAGCTCAGTCGTTAGAGTGATGGACTTGTGCCCAGGCGACCCGGGTTCAGTCCCCAGGTGCCGAATGCCTTTTCTTTCTTAAATGTGTTTTGTTAAACGATTTTATCTTTAAAATAACGGATTTTAATGTTTTCCGTTTTAATTTTATCATTAATCAATTTAATACCGGCTTTTATTTCAGTACAAATGTAAAGTCCGTATCAAAATGCCATTAATTTCCCGCTTTGTTACAGTCTTGTTTCTGTCAGTACCTAGCTAAATTCAGAAGCTCTTCGCATCGCCGGCATCAAAAACATGCCAACGAAGCACCCATGCAGTACGACCACATTAGAGCTCGCCGGGTCGCTTTGCAGGCATCAAAGAAATGCCGCCATCTCATTGACTGTATGCCCAAAACATTTAGCAATGCGACAACGTTTGAAGACATAAGTACTTTACATGTCTTTAAAAGGAGGACTGATTAGTATTTATTCACATATATTAAAGATACATGTTTATTGACATTTGTTGCTTACATATTGATTTTCTGAACACTATAAAATACTATAAAATCTCTCTCTCTCTCTCTCTCTCTCTCTCTCTCTCTCTCTCTCTCTCTCTCTCTCTCTCTCTCTCTCCAGGTAACATGCAGAAATGTGGCTAGAGGCTAAATGTACCTTTGGCGTCCAAAAGTTATATAATTATGTATTTATTTCTAGTTACGGGGTATTGTCTATGGATTTAAATGATTTGAAATTCATTTTTTAATGATTGTCTTCTTACTGATTTGAAGTCAACGCTAAAGAGTTTTTTTTTTATTATAGACGGTGTACTTTTCCTTTTTTATGTATGTCTATAGATGAATCTGTTGTCTGTCTGGTATTAAGAAAAACCTCCGAAGTTTACACACGGAACTATGCAAACGACCGAGTGACTGCGACAGTGTGTTAAAACTGACCACCCGTATATGTTTGTTTGAGCCTATGAATTAACAGATGTAATCACCGATTGGAGAAATACTCTGTTAAAACAAAAAGTCTGATTTTTCACTTTTGATAAAAAAAAAATCATTACGGCAGGGTACATCGGGATTATAATCATAATAATCTGTTGTTAATTTTTTAACAGATGATTGCCTATGGTCATAATTCTAGACGTTTTTTGAAATTTTGAAATCGTCACTTCCGGTCCCGATTTACGGCCGATTTTGTAATTTTTTACGACTAATTTTGTGCAGAGCTGATCTCACAAACTATTAGAGATATGACTACGAAATTTTCAGGATATGTAGACTATAGTTTGAAGTTGTGCACTATTATGTTGTTTTACGCCGATGGCGCCACTTCTTGGAGCTCGCCTGGGCGCGAATATTGGGTACGAATTTTGGAAAAAAAAATTCCATTCTTTTGTCTACAAGATTTCTCAAAGATGGCTTGATAGATTTTCTTGAAATTTGCAGAAATGATTGAAAATAATAATATCTTGAAGAATTTTTTTTTGCATTTTTTAAAAATTAATTTTCTGTTGTCCGTTTCCTGTCCCGCGACAAAAAGATTGTGACATCGAGATCACAAAAATGACAAGGGCTTGAGCATTCAGTCTTTGTAGGATTATAGACCTATAGTTGTAGATATCTTTAAGCTATTTTGTTTTGTTCGTCACAACTTCCGGTCGTCACTGGAAGCACTTCAAAAATTATTTTTTACGCGTTTAATTTATTTTCACATAGAATTGAAATATAAGTATAAATTTTTACATATGTCATCTATCCGATGTTTAGTAAAGAATAAAATCTACTTCCGGTGAGATATCTCAAATATCTCAGATAGCCTTTTTTAAACAAATGTTTTACCCACGAGTTTTCAGAAAGTGCAAGTGATCAAGACAAGAAACTTACAGGGATGATAGACATTTGATAGAAAATGCGTTTAACTGCTTTCATTTTGTCAACCGTCACTTCCGGTCCTCAAAGGAAGGGTTCAAACAGATCAAGTTGTTTGAAATTTTTACTGTTTTTTTTTTTTTTTTTTTTTTGGTGACAATTTTACAATAAAGTATAGTTAACCAATGTTTAAGAAATGGAAACTTTTATTTTCACTGAGCACTTCCGTTTGTCCGATTCCTGTTCCGAGACAAAAAAACATTGAATCCATCAGATCTCAAAAACTGTGACGACTTGAACAACCAAACTTTGTGGGATGATAGCCCTATGTATGTAACTGTGTTTATATTGTTTTGTTTGATTCGTCGTAACTTCCGGTCGTCACCGGAAGCACTTCAATTTTTTTCCTTATTTATTTTACATGGAATGAATATATCAGTATACGATCTTATATATGTTATTTATACAATGTTAAATAGGCAAACATATTCTACTTCCGGTGCGATAAATCAAATATCTTAGGTAGTTTTCCTTTTTACAAATTTGACACTGTAAGTGATTGAGACATGAAACTTTAATGAATGATAGACATTTGATTGTGGATGTGTTTAACAAGTTTTATTTTTGTCAACCGTCACTTCCGGTTCTCACCGGAAGGGTAAATACAATTCATGATTTTAACAAGTTAAACATACTTTTTTGGATGTTTCATCTAGCCTGATAAACAGTGACACGCACTAGGCAAATGTACAAGAAATACCAGCTTTTATTTTCATAAATCAATTCCATTCGTCCGTTTCCGGTCCCGAGACAAAAAACCTAGTTTCAATGAGATCTAATGAGATCTCAAATTTTGCGGGAGTATCGATATTTCATCGTATCATATAAAACAAATCGGACGGAAGACCTACTCGTTACTCGTAACGAGATCGTATCTAGTTATTTTTTTTTTCCAAATTTTGTGCACGCGATTTCTCGAAAACTATTCGACCGATCTCAGTCATTTTTTTCACAGATGATTGGACGTGACCTAAACTTTATACATTTTTCTCATTTTTTTTTTGTCGTCACTTCCGGTACCGATTTATCGGCCATTTTGTATTTTTTGACGACTCATTTTGTGCAGCTATAAACTCAGAAACTATCAAAGATATCACTATCACTGTCGTGTATCCGCGCCGGTAGTGACGTGTTTGGATAAAGTGAAAATGGCGGCACCGCCTGTTTCTTGATAAGTTTTGGGGTTATTTAAGGCTTACATTGTTTACTTTTACATTAAAATGATCGTCAAATCTATCTAAAAGCATATGAAATCTTTATATTTTTACAAGGTTTATGTGAAAATTAGGTAAATAAGCAGTTTATGTCGATTAATTTTGAACAACGGAACATGTTTGGATGACCTTGTTTTTCCAAGTAGGAACGGTTTGGATACGCATCTGATAGGGTTTGGATGTGGTTAATATCTAAGAGTTTAAACAGTTCTTTTAATTGCCCCCTCGCAAAGGGTAATAAGCATCGCTACTGTGCGATATACATGCCCTCACTGCAAAGCATGCTTTCAATAGAGATCGTCATATGATAGACATTTGAAGTCACTTTGTTTAAAGAAATAAACATACACGTTGAAAGACTTGTGCATTTGTCAACAAAACTTTATATACCGTAATTTGAATTTCCATTTTACACAGTACAAGCTCCAAATAACTTGGCTTGTAAGAATTACATACAGAATGTGTGTTGTATAATCATTTCATCGATATTAAATTAGAAAAATTTAGCCTTACTAAAATCTTTACCGACACAAAAAAATACATGTGTTTACGACAGTTTCGATCAAGTTATGATTCTAACATTATCGGCTTTAAACGATGTCGGGGAGGGGGGATCAAAAGAGATCAGTGGAATACAGAATTATACCAACTTTTAAAAGTTTAAAGTCTGTCAAATCATCTAATGATACAATATTTTTTTCATTATTAAAACTGAAACAGTATAATGTATAGATAAATGTACACTGCATGGAACAAACCGTGATAACGGGGATATTTTTATTGGTATTCTGACATCGGTTTCATGAAAATGAATACAAAATTTTCACCTTTGAAACATAGTATTTAATTTACCAAACATCATACTTGTCTTATTTTTTAAATTAATAATTTAAACGTTCCCAAACAACTTTTAGATTTACAACAGCCTAACAACCGCAAATTTTTAACTAAGAGATTTTTATTAATATACTTTCATGTTAAAATACTAACGCGGGCTATGGACTTTTTCTGCAATATCGCCACCTTCATTTCCCGCATGAGTCACCCATAAAAAGCAGTTTACTGTTTCAATTAACTAAATTATAATGTCGTTTTTGTAAATTATATTATTCGTTAACTTTCTACGCATGCACTGTACTAAAGTGCATATGTCCTCTTCGTAAGCATTAATTTTCCATGTTTTGTTATTGCAGTTAAAAAGAACTAAATATTGGTAATGAATTTTAACAATCTGAATAAAATCAGATCATCGATCCGCTCCTTGTTTTTCTGTTGTCGCTATATACACGATTAAAATCAAATCCTCGATCCGCTCCTTACACGAGGATCCTCGTAGAATTGTGAATTTTAACAAACATGTTGTTGTTTTATTTTGCATGTACCAAATTATGAACAAAATAGCAATAAAAATTGGATGAAATCATATCAATGTAAAATACCGTTATATTGTGTAATCAATTTTATTATTTTAGTTTGTTAATTGAAGAAATCAACAAAAGTTCTTGATCAGTAATATACATAGATAGATATTTATCGTTTTGATTTTCACGGACTGCACGAACTAATCATGATGATGTTAGACTCAATCTCCCTTAGGAGACGATGTGACTGTTTCTTTTAGCTAACGTACTGATGAACATTAACAGTGATTTGGTGAATTTTACGTACTTTTTTACAATCAATTAATTAATTTGTTAAAAGAAATATGTAAATATAAACAATAAAATGCTTTCTTTTATGATTCATGCGGGTTATTAAGGTAGTGATCATTGCAGAAAAAAAATACTTCACCCATTAACGCGGGTTATGTATTTTTTCTGCAATGTCGCCACCTTCATATACCGCATGAATCACCAAAGAAAGCATTTTATTGTTTAAATAAAGTAGTTGTCCCTACATGTAGGTCAGTTCGCAAAATGGCGACGTTATCATCATTTGAATTTTTTGGACCAACTCTTTCTAACAACAGAGTAAATATGACTCAGCAGACTTCTATGGTACTTTACATTATATCATTAGGAGTAAAATAATCGTAGAATTTTCTTCATTTAGCGATGTACATGCTCTGTATTGAATATAAACGTACCAGGCACATTCTCCATTCAACTTACTTCACGATTATATCATAATTAATTAAATGTTCTTTTGACCGGAGTTTTAATAAATCTTTTGCATGTTTGTGCAATTGAATGGCCCACTATCTTTTTAAAAGAGGTATATTCGGTTGCACACCGATAAAAGGCAAACTGCTCTATTTTTGTCTAAAATATCAAAAATGCTATATATCTTTAAATTATTCAAACCGTACCATTTGCACAATTTCTATTTTTGCATCCAAACCGGAATAATTTATTTATCCAAACCGTACTACTTATTTAGCAGGTGCATGAAGTTATTGCCATTTTTATACATATTAATGTATTAAAAAGATATTGAAAATTTTTCATTTTGTTAGTGTAATGTTTTAAATTAATTTTGGCTGCTTCAGATTTTTAATATGTGTTATATTATCTACGTAATCTCGAAATAGATCTTGTTTTTTGCGTTTCAATGAAACGTTAACGATTGATATTCCTACAAATAAGTCTTTTTTTTTTACGATGAACAAAAATAACACGCTTTTTTCAACCTCAAAACCTTTAAAAAATATATGAATGACTATTACGATATTTTAATTAATATTTACCTCATTGTCGATAGAAAAAAGAACACAACACTCATTGTTTTTGCAATGGATACGCCATTTTCACGTTATCCAAACATGTCACTACCGGCGCGGATACACGACAGTGACTATAAGATTTTCAGGAAAGGTAGTCAATAGTTTGAAGTTGTGCACTATCTATTTGTTTTACGCCAGTGGCGCCATTTCTTGGAGCTCGCTTAGGCACGAAAAATGGGTACGAATTTTTATTCAAAATTGTCATACGTTTTGATCTGTATCTTTTTATCCGTTGATATTTTCTTAAGACATATATAACAAAAGTGGTAGAGCATCAAAAGTTCTTACCAACAAAATCAAGAAAAAGCGGCTGGCCCCTTAAATTAGGGGCCAAGACACTCGTAAAGTCTTTTACAAATAAGTTAAAAACAATTAAGATTTTGTATTGCATTATAGAAGAAAGTTGTTAATCGTAACAATATCTATCAGGAAAAATCAATGACATGCCAATTTATTACGTAATTATGGATTTTTAGAGGCCAAAATACTTAAACTTTGACGCGATATATCTAGAGATGGAGACATATTTTGTTAAGCAATGTAGAAGAGAAAATGTTCGCATTGATAATACTAATCGATTCGACTAATCAAAACACCAATGTCTGTCCCCATTAAGGATCTACAGGGCTGGCCCCTAAAATATTCAATCATTCGTATCTCAAAAATGAACAACAATTTTAGATAGGTGTAAGAAAAAAAAATGTAAGTATTCGTAAGACCTTTTCCACAAAATCAAGAAAAAGGGGCTGGCCTCTTTAATTAGGGGCCATTAGACACGTAAACTCTTTTACATATAACTTAAAAACAATTAAAATTTTGTATTGCATTATAGAAGCAAAGTTGTTGATCGTAACAATATCTATCAGAAAAAATCATTGTCACGCCCAATTATGACGTAATTAGGGATTTTTAGGGGCCAAAGTAATCAAACTTTGACGCAATGTATCTAGAGAAGGAGACATATTTTGTTAAGCATTGTAGAAGAGAAAATGTCTGTATTGATGATTATAATCGATTCCACTAATCAAAGCACCAATGTTTGTCCCCATTAAGGATCTACAGGGCTGGCCCCTAAAATAATCAATCATTCGTATCTCAAAAATGATCAACAATTTTAGATAGGTGTAAGAACAAAAAATGTTAGTATTCGTGAGACCTTTCGAATGAACTCAAACAAGGGCTGGCCCCTTAGATTAGGGGCCAAGACACTTGTAAAGTCTCTTACACATAACTTAAAAACCATCAAGATTTTGCAATGCATTATAGAAGCAATAGATAGATTGTTACAATATCAGATTTTAAAACTCATTACCACACGCATTGATGACGTAAAATGTAATTTGTGATTTTAGGGGACTAAAATCTTAAGTTTTTAATGTTTTGTAGGTGAAAATTACAAAATACTTTTTAAGCATTGTAAATGATATTGACATTCATATACATTATCTGAAAGGGAGGTGTTGAGGGGAAATTTTTGAAATTTTATTAATATTTTAATCGTATCGTTTAAAAATTGAACGGAAGACCTACTCGTTACTCGTAACGAGATCGTATCTAGTTAAGGTCTTCCGTTTCCAACGGAAGACCTTATAGTTTTCGTACTGTTTCTTATTAAGGTCTTCCGTTTCCAACGGAAGACCTTATTGTTTTCGTACTGTTTATTAAGGTCTTCCGTTTCCAACGGAAGACCTTATAGTTTTCGTACAGTTTCTTCTTATTATTATTATTTTTTTTTTTCCACAAATTTTTTGCAAGCGTTTTCTCGAAAACTATTTGACCGATTTTGACCATTTTTTCACAGATGATTACAAGTGGTCTGAATTTATTTTTTTTTTAAATTTTTGCCGTCGTCACTTCCGGTACCGATTTATTGCTAATTTTGTAAACTTTTACGACCCGTTTTGTGAGCAGTTGATCTCGAAGACTATCAGAGATATGAATATGATATTTTCAGGATAGGTAGTCCATAGTTTGAAGTTGTGCCTATTGTTTTCTTTTACGCAAGTGGCGCCATTTCTTGGAGCTCGCTAGGGCTCGAAAATTGGGTACGAATTTCAAATCAAAATTTTCATAAATTTTGATCTATATCTTTTTATCAGTTGATATTTTGTTAAGACATATATAACAAAAGTGGTAGAGAATCAAAAGTTATTTCCAACAAAATCAAGAAAAAGGGGCTGGCCCCTTTAATTAGGGGCCAATGGACCCGTAAAGTCTATTACAAATAACTTTAAAACGATAAAGATTTTGTAAAGCATTATAGAAGCAAAGTTGTTGATCGTAACAATATCTACTTGAACAATTTATTGCCACGCCCATTTATGACGTAATTAGGGATTTATAGGGGCCAAAGTTCTCAAACTTTGACACAATATATCTAAAGAACGAGACATATTTTGTTAAGCGTTGTAGAAGAGAAAATGCTTGTATTGATAAGTATAATTGTTTCCATTATTTTAAACACCAATGTCTGTCCCCATTAAGGATCTACAGGGCTGGCCCCTAATATATTCAATCATTTGTATATTAAAAATGAACAACAATTTGAGATGGGTGTAAGAACAAAAAATGTTAGTATTTGAGAGATCTCTTGTATGAAATGAACGAAAAGGGGCTGGCCCCTTTAATTAGGGGCCAATAGACCCGTAAAATCTATTACAAAAAACTTAAAGACGATAAAGATTTTGTAATGCATTATAGAAGCAAAGTTGTTGATCGTAACAATATCTATTTGAAAAACTTATTGCCACGCCCATTTATGACGTAATTAGGGATTTTTAGGGGCCAAAGTTCTCAAACTTTGACACAATATA
>WFKH01003881.1:59623252-59634371 GCA_016163765.1 Magallana hongkongensis
TTTTTAACAGATGCATCAGGTTACTAAAGTTTTACATGCATATCTAGATCACTAAAATTGCAATGGGAATAGCCTAAACTACTAGTAGGTGTCTTTTGAAAGGTTTCAATAGTCAATATTTAGATATTTAATTGCTTTTATGTCAAGTCTCACGATAACAATAGTAAGGGTAGGTATCTTTTTAAAATTCAATTTGACAAACTAAAACATCGGCGTCAGTAGTGAAATATGATTAGTGTGTTTTCTATCATTATTTAAGGAATAAGGAATCATTCTTTGAGTATTATGAGGTGATAATTTTGGTTGGGGCGTGATCAAATCCAATAAAGCCCGAAGGGCTTTATGATAGATTTGATCACGCCCCAACCGAAATTATCACATCATAATATTCAAAAAATGGTTCCTTATTACTTATATGTATATAATTTTAAGCCATTGTTCGATTAAATAATTGAATATAAATAAACATTCCCCGCTGGCGCCCCAATTGTACGTCATTTGAATTTATTGGACTGTATAGTACAAAATCGATACGTAGTGTTATCACAGGCAGATACACTGAAAAATGTAAATATATTAGTTGATGTAACGGTAGGTTCTGGCACGAACAAAAGCCTTAGTGTTTGAAATGTATAAGCGTCTAACATTAACATTGAATACCTTGATCACTTGATTATGGTGACAGCTCATATAGTGACGGGCTTTAATCATAAACAATAAATTTGCTGTAGGGACTGGAGACTATTAACAACAAATATGCGCCATTTAAAAAAAACAAGATTGAATGGGAATTGAAGGTGAAATTCTGGGCTAGGTTTCACAAAACTATCATAATATCTATCATAAGATCTATCTTAAGATTGTCATAAGATCTGACTTATGACAATCATAAGATTTGTCACTTCCGTTTCACAAAACTATCTTAAAAGTTAGAAATCTTATGACCAATCTTATGACAAACTTCATGATTGCATATACAAAGTTTTTATTGCGAATATACTTGGGCAGCTGTTGTTTCCTTTTTGTTAATATTTTGAAATATCGAAGAGTGCACTTGTCTTTTTACTTAATAAAGGCATGAGTGGATCTAGAAAATTTTTCCAGGAGGGGAATATTTTGTTTTTCGGTGGTGGTGGTGGTGGTGGGGGGGGGGGGTCCAAGGCCTATTTTTGTTAATTATACCATGAAAATTGGATAAGTTTGAATTTTCCAGGGGAAATGGGGTCCGGACACCCCTCCCCTCCGCCACCACACATGATAGTTCAACAAGTTTTTACTTTGAAACATTATATAATTTTTCGCTAAATGAACTACTTTTACGAGGGCGGGTTTAATTGATGACTAGAAAAAATGAGGTGTTATATTTACAATTAAATCTAGTAATATAATTTCCTACATAATTAAATTATTTATAGCATATTTTAGAAATAAAAGCTTATAAAGCAATTATCATGATCAGTGTACCTAAAACGTATCTTTAGGACACCGAAACTTCTTTCAATAGGATTTCTCGTCCTAGCATGGGCCTCGTTATACGCTAGTCATGGGGGTTGCTTGGATTCAGTACAGGTGTTAATAAATGATTTTTCAGAGGGTATGCACTGTCTCCAAGTAACCAGCCTCTGTTTACATCACCATTCTCAAAACAAATCACGCAGTTTTGAATTATTCCATACAAAAGCATTATGATATGAACCAAACCACCTAGCAGCTAGGTTGGTAAATTTTAAACTGGCATCCCAAACTGCCATGATGTTAATGGGATGAAACTTTTTTCTGTTAACGAAGAGATGTTCATCATTTTTCGAAGCTTTTATGGGAATATGAGTCCCGTCTATCGCACCAATGACATTTGGGAAATTAGCAATGCGTAAAAAAACCAGGATGGTGTCATCTATACCTCTATCATCACGTGGGAATTTTATATAATTGGAACTTAAAGCCTCTAATGCTGATAATACAGCATTTACTATTCTTGATACACTAGCTTTGCTTATACCGTGAAGATCACCGGTAACGGTTTGAAAATTCCCACTGGCATAAAACCTGAGTGCCACCATGATTTGCAGTGATGAGGGGAGGGCATAAGACCTCCTCGTAGGGTGTTCCAAACGAAAACTGAGCTCAGCACATAAATCCAAAATTCATCATTCATATAGTCTAAGGGGTTGTTCCTATCTCAAAATACCCGTTCTCTCCTTAAGAACCTTCTGTGTTGAACCAAAATATAGGCTGCCGCCATGTGAAGTTTTGACTTAAGACATGTATTTGGTTGTCATAAGATTATGACGGATATTATGATAATCATAAGATATGACAGTTTTGTGAAACGGCT
The DNA here is from genome assembly GCA_016163765.1 of Magallana hongkongensis. Classification (NCBI taxonomy): domain Eukaryota; kingdom Metazoa; phylum Mollusca; class Bivalvia; order Ostreida; family Ostreidae; genus Magallana; species Magallana hongkongensis. Next base: position 59,625,588 of record WFKH01003881.1, read on the forward strand.
ATGATGAAATCTTATGACAAAGTTTGGTCTTAAGATAGATCTTAGTCATAAGATAGTTTTGTGAAACGGGCCCCTAATTTACAAGAATTCAGCAGGATCAATTGAGGTTAAATCTTAATTATCCTGTCTTAATTTTTTTTTAAATTTTTCTTACTTTGGATTTTATTGAAAGACATTGCATTTGCATATTTTTGTATTTTTCTAAGTATTACCATCATGTAATTAATTTTGCATAATAAATGGGAGATTCCCCAAATCATGAAAGCTTTTAAGCCGATCATAAGTTTGCTCCATCTTTTGCATCAAATTAAAATTGTTAATGTCAAGTATTCTAAATTTGCAATGTTACAGTATCTTTCGGTGAATTATGGTTAGGTTTGGGTTTTTTTAAGGAATAAAACTGTTTACATTACTGATAATATTCATTTAAATCTCTGTCGAATACTTTAAGTAAAGCATATAAGACCGCCTTGAATATGATTACATTGTCAAATGATGATTTGTTACTCTTATAATAACTACTAGAGAAAAAAGAAGGTCAAACTTGATGCCATTGATATAGTAAACATTATTTCAGCTCTATTGTCATCAATATTCATATCTTCGCATCAGAGGTGATTCAAAAAACATCATTTTTTTGAGGTATAATGGTTGCTTCCAATGCCTATTGGCAGTAGCTTTACTTATGAAAAATGACAATATCAAACCGCCAACCATCTCAAAAATCCATAAAGCAAAATACAAATTCAAAGCAGAACAACACGGAACTCTAAAAAGAAAGAGATTCGATCAGGTACCTAGGAGGAGTAAGCATCGGTCGCTCCCGCCGTGTGCTCCTTGTCACAATTGGGCATGTCATGATCGAGGTATATGTCAAAATCGGGAACATGTCACAATAGGAAAAAAAGAAACGTTGATGATTTGGTTTGTTTGTGATAGTCAAAATACAAACCTTGAGCAAACACGGACCTCCTTTACATTGGAGGTGGGATCAGGTGCCTAGGAGGAGTAAGCATACCCTGCCGACCGGTCGCACCCGCCGTGTGCTCACTGTGTATAAATAATGGACTAACAAGTATGAAAAAAGTCAGTCAGCATGTTTCTTAATGAAACATTGAACTTGTTGACAAGGTCATTGTATCGACCATATAAATTGCGTAAAGATGATTTTAATCGAGACTCTTGATATTCTTGTTCCAACAACTTGTTTGTTAGTAGCTTGCCTCGTTTAAGAAATTTTTCGAATGTAGAGCATGCTCTCGCATAACGAATAAGCTGAGATACATAAACCCCATAAGCGGGTGATGATGGTATATTGCTACATAAGTAAGGAAAGATGACGATGGAAAAATTAAAATCATCACGTTTATCATATAGTTTTATTGTTAGGTTACCATTAACCTCTTTTTCTAGTAAAATATCCAAATATGAAACAGATGTCTCAGAATTTGTGGTATCTTTTATTTCAAGCTCACTGCGATATATTGAGTTCAATAAGAGTGAAAGTAACTGAATATCTGATATCTTGAATATTAAAAGAGTATTTTTTGGGGGGAGGGGGAAGGTCCGAACCTCTTGACCTCCCTCTTTCCCTCTATTTCTTGCATTTTAATACGCTCTCTTTGCTGATATAAAACACAGTTCGTAAGAATTTTTATTAATTAAAAAAGTCACAAAGATCAATAAATGCACAAAATTGTGTGCACCTAAACTCGTAGTTAGAACGATTGTTATAAATCATTGGGAATTATATGCCTTTATGCTAACACTTTTTCAAAAATTCTAGAATATTTTATTTTGTAATGAATTTTATAACTTAATATTATACAATTATTGCTGTTTATGAGGTCAATAAGTTGATTAATCTACCTGAGAAGAACAATATTCACCCAGCCGAAGGCGTGGTAAATATTATACTTTGAGGGTAGCTAAATCATCGTATTGATAAAAAAACACAGCAATAATTGTGTTAATATATGATTTAGCGACAAATAAATACAGACATCAAATTGAGTGTTATCAAGCGAAGATTTTAGTTTGACGCCAAACAATACTGGCTCAAAAAATCCCTGTCCGTATGTAAATCCCCTGTCTTTCCCTGACACCCACTGTGCTTTCCCTGCCATCCCCTGTGCACCTCCTGTCAGCCCCTGTACACCCTGTAATCCCATGTCAGCCATTGTACACATCCCCTGTGTGCCACTGTAAACCCCTGTCACCCCCTGTACACTCCTGTCATTCCCTGTAAGCCACTGTATTTCCCTGTACATGACCCTGACATCCCCTGTACGGTTTTTGACTGCTCATTACAGCCTTTTCTGTTATTTGGTTTCAATATTATTTTCTTAATTCAATTATTTAAATCACATTTTGTTATAGTTTAAGCTATAAATCAAATTTTGCACTCAACGGCGCCGACTCACAACACACTGTTATCGTAAATTTAGAAATAATATGTTTTAATTAATAATTTATTGATACATAAATAATCTTCATAACAACTAAAGGCTCGAGATTCACCGGGTGGTAAATCTCAGGTGAGGGCGGGGATTATTTTCGGTAGGTTTGAAAGCCTTCGGGGCATTTAGTCCTTTAGCGGTCAGGAAAACCACTACTCCGTAATGTTTTATATAAGAGAATAATCATGTTTAGCTGTTTTAGATTTTGATATGACTACATAATGCCCACGTTTGCATGTTATAATTATGTAAGTTAGATGTTCATGAAAGAAACGATTTAAGTACAAGGACGAAAACTTCTAATTAACTAGTTTAAAATGCTTCCTTGATTGTTCTCTGTTCTTATTGGTTATGGTACTTACGCGGGCATGTTAAGGCTTCCCGATTGATTTTACAGCGATGTGTTGAACGTCATTTGTCTGTACTTCATACGAAATGACGTCATAATTAACTTTGACGTCACGATCTGCATTCCTGTCGATAGTTTTCAGGGAATGTATCTTAACGTTAAAAGTGAATTATTTCAAACCAGTATAAAACCGCATGTTTCCTTTACATAGATGCTGCCGTTAATGCTAGACGTACAGAATTCATTCATATTAAAAACCAGTATCAAATAATCGGCAGTTTTAAAGCTTCATTTTAAGTAAAAGACTATTTATAAACTAGTGGTTTGGAGACTCTCCCTGCTACGATTAAACAACTGAATGAAGAAATTTTAAAGCATGTAAAATCCAGCTTGGCGCAGGTGAAAGATCAACACAATTTTAGAATATTTTACGTAAAATTGGTAGAGAATATAAATACCAATGTGAATCGTGCTGGGGAAACCTACGGATTTACCCCACTTTTTTTGTAAATCGCTTTTGATTAGTAAAAATGTGCATTATTTTGATGATTTTGTATAATGTTTCAACAATATCTTCCATAAACAAAGTATCTATTTCAAGCCCAAGCAAGAACTTCAAAGTACGAGGGTCAATAAAAAAATACGAAGACGTTTGTCATAGCTATGTTATTTAACGTCATATTATAACTAAATTTAGTAGACATAATTTAGCAACTGTTTCAAACAATTTGAAATAAAAAAAGTTCATATATTCCTTTATTTCTCAGAATTATTTAGAATCTTATTGTGCAAAAATGAGGTCACGGCGCAACGTCAAACTTTTTATTCCGTTAACAATAAACCATATTATGTTGAAAGTAATATCTCCATAAATTGGGCTTAAAACCAACTAAAATTAAAACCTGAAATTAAAAATTGATATGTTATTCTATGTACCAAATGATGACGGGATATATAAATTTGTTGAACATATATCAGTAACTAAAGACATATAGTCCTCTTTAAAATTGGCTAAAAACATTGACGTCGCCGGACGTCACGACGCCACGAAAAGTATAAACAGTATGGATCTTACTCGGGAAATAGCCGATAAAAACTGCTAAAATGCTCAGTGGTGGAAAAAATAAGTCAAAAATTATTTTCACATTTGTGTTTAACTCTAACACATTTTGTAGGGGTTGTGGTAAATGTATTTTGAACATCAATCGGTACGAAAGAGAATAGAATATCTGTAAATATTTGATCACAAAATAAACAACGTCATCTGAAATTTCAGGGATTGTCTTACTGTAAACGAAGAGACATGCGGTAAAATATAATAAAATTTCGAGGAACAAACTTATGATTTTCGAACAATTGTGAACAAATTAGATGTCAAGTGATATAGTGTCGATTTAAATTGTATGGTGAAAAGCACAAAAGACTCAGGGTGATACAAAGATTGGATAATGCTATTAACCGTGCTTGCGTTATCTTGACGTTATGTTTTTAACGTAACCCTGCGCCGTGGTGACAAAACATGTTGATTTTAAAATCGGGTAACAAAAATACCTTTTCATCAAATGGAATGAACTTCGTATATCATTAAAATAAATATTGTTGCATAAATAAATCTGTTAGTTTTGACTTCAATAAAAACTTTATGGTAGACAGCCACATTGTCTTCGTATTTTTTGATTGACCCTTGTATATGACATAACAAAGGATTTTTCTTAAAAATATTTATGATTTAATGTCATTAATCACTTGCGCCGATGCGATTTAAATAGATAATTTGCAATATTAGGATTCGCCCGGCACGTGATTACACAGTACATATGACGTCACAAAAATGCATCAAATATAATGTTTAACATCGTTGTCAATAAATGTAACATAGATTTTAAGAAATACTCCCGGTCAAAGTATTTTTGCGATGATTCAAATAATATCGTTTTCCAGCCGTATTTTAGCATCGGGACGCCTTAACATTGCTGCGTAAGGTAATCCCGTAATAAATTATTTTACATGTTAATTATTTTTATGGTACTTTAGAGTATTAGTTCTCAAATGAAACAACGGTCGATGTTAATTTGAATTTCTTGGCATCAGCGACGCTTTCTGAATCCGCCATTCTTGGTGTCAACTATACTTTTAGTATTTGAATACTACTGTCATTTTGACTCCTAAGGAATCGCCAGTAAACGTAAGATCAAATAATAATAATAATAATAATAATAATAATAAATAAATAAAAAAAAGATGTGGTATTTAATTGAACTTTATTTCACAATTGTTATGCATAATGCATTACTGGATAAGGCAACAGGTATTATTGAACTGTCCAAACACAATAAACCCATCTTTTACTTTTTTTTCAATCTTTTGATGTAAACATGCCGTACTAATTTTGTAATTTAAAGTTCTGTATAATAAATGCAGCATTTTGTTTTACTAGGAAACATTAAGATATAGCCTTAACTTGTACAGAGATGATGTGGATGAAATATACCCCTCTAGTAAATTGCCAATATTCCTAAGGATCATATTTCCAAAACTATATTCAGACGTCATTCATATGAACATTTCTACTAAGGCGCAAGCGGAAAACAAAGATCCTGCACTTGTTAAAGAACATTTAACCCACTATCTTGTACCTGATAGTATAAAGTGCAACAACATCTATGCAGATTATCAAACAGATATCCCCGGCATTCAGAATAAAGCAATTGTAAGAATGACCTTTCTAAACACTGCAACACGAACATCTGGATATGCTATTTATCGCATTAAACTCGGTGTACATTCTGCAAACATAGGAGGTATACATTTCGTGATTGTTAAAACTAACACTCAAGTTGTTAAATACCCAATTCAACTAAATAGTCCATTGGTATTTCAAGACACAAACGGAAACATTTTAACCGAACTTAATAAAGGATTGTACAAAAATTATTCATCATGCATTCGCATTTTGGTATTGGAAAATTCACCACCTTTGCTACTGATGAAGCTAAACACAGCGTGGTTGGATATATCTCCTGCAACCTACAATCTTACAATAATTGGAGAATACATATCATTCCAAAAACATGGACGGAAAAATTTACAGGTCAGTAACATTTTAGACTTGCTAAGTGATGGGGCCACAATGGGAGTTGATTTTTAACATAGGAAAATATGAAAAAAATCTTTTTAAAATCTTTTTCTAAAAAACCGTTTGGCCAGAAAAGCTGTAACTTGGGTGGAAGCATCCTCGGGTAGCTTAGATTCAAGTTTGTTCTGATCATTATCCCCATGGGTAGGGTAGGGCCACAACGGGGCGGGGTCAGTTTTTTTAATAGAATTAAATAGAGAAAAAAAATTTCCATGGGGTAAGGTGGTACCACAATGGGGGTAAATGAATTGAAAAAAAGTCTTTATATTTCTTATTTTCAAAGAGAGCTCAATGATTTACCTATGAAGATTTATACTCTACTTATTTATCCAAATATTTTGTATTTGATACCTTAAAACTGTCTTAAGCTTCTGTTGACTATTGTTGATAAGTTGGGCGATATGGCCCCCTGGCTCTCTTGTTATATTTCTTGCAAACTGTGATTCAAAAATTTTAATTCGTACTCCCATACTTTTTAATGTTATCAAACATGTTTAGCATCATTTAATGTGTTGAAGAGAGCCTTGAAATTATTAACCTTATCGACTTTAGCAAGTCCAGTAAAATTTGACCCTAAATTATGTTTTCTACTTGGAAAATGCCACCGTAACGGTATTTGTTTTTCAATCGGGCACCATGAAATTTAATGTCCGTTAAAAATCAATAAATAGTTTTATAACCTTATTAACTTGTTAAGTAGCCTTTAATGATTTATGCTTCAATTAGCTTGCCCGGATCTGGCTAATATAGGTCATCATTTTAAGAGGAATGTATATCTTTCTGATATAAATGCATTTTGTGCAATTAATCGCGCTTCGGCAACCAAATGATATCTTTAGTGCCAAAATGTTCTTTTGACTTAGTTAAGGATGCTGATAGGCTAGTCAAAATATTGTTACTAGCATTGTATTTTTCTTCAATATGCATCCTTATGCTTGATTAAGTCTATGATAAAATGCATTGTCATCCATAAAATTTATACGAAGTGTAACATTGTTTTTATAAGGAATCTGTCTTATTCAAACAAACCACAAGTTGTTACTAATTTTCATTTATACTTTTTTGCATTAACGTAACGTTTTTTATACATTGAACATTCGTGTTTTCCCTAGTTAAAGTTGTAACCCCACATCAAAATAATCCGTTGTCGTCTAATTTGCTTACACATCACATGTATCATCAATAACTTTTTTGTCGTTTTTTCCCTTTATTAACTTCATCATTTTAGAAAATATCTGGCTATTATTACTAGTTTATTCATGGAATAAATGTTTGATGTCTTCATTACATTATTATATGTATCACACCAAGGAATTAAACACTGTAATGGTTTTCTTTTGTAACCTTTTCCTTTCCATCTGTTTGAATTTTCTTGAATCCAATTCATTGTGTGCATTTTATCGTACAGTAACAAATTAATCTTGACTTCTAATATACATTGTAAGAAAATCCAATTTTAATCTAAAAAGTATATTTTTATGTTCAAATCTTGCTCAAATCGGGTAATGATTTATAGATTCTTAATTCATCGATATTCTTGTGTAAATAAATGTTACATTTCAATTTTTTGTGATGTTTTTTAAAAATCATTTTAAAACAGGGAAAAATATGACTGAACTGTACCTAATTCTTTCCAAAAATAGCCAAAAATGTGACTGAATAAAGCTGAATTGTCCAGACATCACAATATGATTATCATCCACTACATCATCACAGGAAAATTCCATAGCATCAGCTACTAATTTGTCTTCGTCATTTATGCATGGACTGGCTAAAAAGGAACATAACTTTAATATACATTTATATAATTTAATAAGCAAATTAAGGTTTGTTTTCAAAAGAAACAATATGGTAAAGAAAATATCTTCCTTCAATATGTCTTATTCTTTTCAAAGGTATCAATGGCGAGTTCAACGGAGGGATTTAGCGGTCAGATGGCATTTCGTGAGTTGTTAACTGAAAATGAAATTTCTGAGAAAAAAGAATGTGTAACAAACGAGTCTTTACGAGAACTTTCGTTTATTATATATAATATGGTGACGCTCCTACAAAACATAATACATATATAAACTTCACAATCATAAAGCACCTCAATCAATTCAATTACTATAATGACACATATATATGTTCAATTACAATATATTACTTTTCTGACTTTAAATGATGGTCATAAAAAGAAACAAACCTATTATAATCTTATATTGAATTCTAAAGTTGTAGATTAAAAATATACTCTGACAATATGTAAATACCATAATCAATAACTTTTCAAGTACACAAGTACCTACCCTAAATAAGGGTGAAAGGAACACATGTTCTAATGATATACAGTTACATGTAATGGTAGGTGATATCTGAAACAAACCATTTAGACATGTAACTTATGCAAAATATGCATGTTTATAATTATATCAAAATACAGGTAAAATCAATATCACTGTACCCTTTTCAAACATCATAATGTCTGTATTCAAATCATGAATACAATTCACTGTGAAACTAAACTTTATAAACTTTCTTAATATTTTTAACATATACTCTCATCTAATATACAATGATTACTTTGATATAATTACTGATAAAAACTAACTTTACATTCAACACAATATAGTAGCAGTACACTTATTTTACTTACAAAAGTTTTCTGAACTGGCCTCAACAATGGTCACAAACAAAATCGCTATTGTCCGAAATTTATAATCTATGATAATTGCAAAACTAACAAAATCAATTTCTTTATAGAATTACTTTCAAGAAAAATTATACATATTAGTACACTATATGAAATATACCGTACATTATCATTATCAATATAATACTTACTCACATCAATGTTCAAA
>WFKH01003881.1:59650463-59664285 GCA_016163765.1 Magallana hongkongensis
AACCGCTGACCGCTAGGTCGTCCAGCCGCGACCAGGGTGACCGATTTTTCGGCCGCGGGCGAGGGATAGCTTACGTAATTATACGCACACAGCTCTGATTCAATGTGGATTTAAATGCATGCAGTATGATAACTAAAATGTAATGCATATAATTTTTTTTCAAAACGCATTTTGTGTTTTACTAGAAAAGAAAAAGAATGTTTTGTTTTCCGATTCTCGTCTTTAAGGTTTGTGCACTATAAGAACTAAACAACAATGACTTAAACTTCTTTAAAAAAAAAAGCATGTGTTCTAATTTTTTTTCTCATGAATTAAAGCCCCCTGTATAAACCATCATACTTTCTGTGGTAACTTTATGCCAGTTTTACGCACAAAGACCTTCGTTAACTTGCCAAATGAAAACAGGTACATGTTAACATGCAAAGCCTTTTACACTCATACTACACAAATCACTTACAAAATAACATTGTAACGACCTTTATGAGATCCCAACAAACAACTATTTCAGCGACAGCCATATCGAAATCCTAACCGTTTTTGAGTTATTAAGCAAAATCTTTTAAGGGCTACTGGCCCTTAATTTAAGGGGCCAGCCCTTTTTTATTGGTGTCAAATGAAAGCCCTTAACATTATGCACAACTTTTGTTCTATACGTATTTAGGAAATATATTTTAAACTAAAAAGTTACGAAGCTTAAACATGAGAAAAATTTTGCTATTTTTAAAACATAGTTTTCGATTGATTAATTCGAGTGGAATAATTGGAAAAAACTAAAATACAAAAAGCAGAGGACAATATTCAAAGTGTCAATAATGAAGATTTTTAACTATATATTATTTGCTACGGAACATTTCGGAGCCTTCGTCTGGAAACTAATGCCCCTAAAATTTTAGAAAAAGGGGAATAACTCAAAACCGGAAGTTGCGATTTCAATTTTTTTTGTGTGCTCTAGAAACCTAATTCAATTTACAATATACCGTTAAAATTTGAATGAAATCGGATGACAAACAAATAAGTTATTGAGGTTTTCAAAACGTCTAGAAGAAGAATTAAAATAATGAAGAATTACCATCAGAATCAGTACAAGGTCTTCCGTTGGAAACGGAAGACCTTAAAAATAATCAATAGAATAACAAGAGGGTCTTCCGTTGGAAACGGAAGACCCTAATAATCTTACAAACACAATAATAGTAAGGTCTTCCGTTGGAAACGGAAGACCTTAAATAATCTTACAAGCACAATAATAGTAAGGTCTTCCGTTGGAAACGGAAGACCTTAAAAAGACTCGAATTTTTGGGCTTTAATACCGAGAAATCGGAAGAGTACTATCTTTTGTTTTATATATTTTAAACATCATTGGTACTTGAAGATTACCAATTTGTTTTTATATTTTCTCAATCAAGCTTCGCTAATTAATAATCAACGAAAATTCCTTTTAAAAATCCGGAAATCATCTGGATTTTTTGGATTTTACAATCTTGCGCATGCGCATTACATTCACGCTAACTCACGGGAGGCTCTTTATTTTATGTTTCCACAATATCACATTTGCATGGATAAACTCAGAAACGATAATACAAATAGGTGTAAATTTTCATTGAAAGTTTGCTACATGTATATATTCTGTTCATCAAAGAAAAATACGGGAGATAACGAACTCAGTGCATTTGATATGAAAAATCCCGAGAGTTCCGAATGTCTACATGGTGTGTAAATTTGAAGCAAGTAATAAACGTTGGTGAAAAAGTGTTGAATTCTTCATTAATGTGAATTAAATTTTTAGATGAAACGTATTTACAGCCTCAAAATGGTTTGTTATGAATAATTTGACTGTTATTTTCAATAAAGCTTCATTAATTTCCTCAAAATCGGAGCGATTCTGCAGTTTTTTGCTACATTACGGGTATATGGGAGGCATTTTAACTGTGTTGAAGGCCTGTCCCGAGACACAGATTATTCTATTAGAATAATATTAGATTATTCCGATATCATATGCAATGTCAACCCGTGCACGCACGGGTTAAAGTCTAGTAAGAATAGGAAATTATTAGAGCGATTTAAAACCGGAATCAACACAAAAGTAAAAAAATGCTAAACTGTTATTTGTTGGAATCTTATAGAACTCTGTCTATCCTTTCTTATTATGTTTTTTTTCAATTTACGAAATAACACACGATAAATCTCTGTCATTTACTGTAATATGATTGAAAGGTAACTTAAATTTGGCTAAACTGCATTTTTTCAGACCTTTGAGTTAACCTTCAGTTGACCGAATGGCAGAGCTTCATCCTGTTAATCTCCAATCGATTTCAAAAATCACTTTTGCCGTCATCTACAAGGTTTTCTTTTTCTTTAAGCATATCAATTTCTTCCAACAAAGACTTATTGTTCGTCTGTGGGGAATCCCGAGACCTACTGATTTATTCATAGAACGCGGGGACTTAGCAGAAGTGGTTGAAATATTAGTAAGTAACTCTACCAAGACGAAAAGGTTTCATTTTTTATATTACCCCTAAATTATAATTCTATTTTCGCACAAAATAAATATTTGTTTAAGTGTTACATTCATGCATCTAAGGAATTCAAAAAAATAACAGACACAAAGACTTAAGAAGAAGGTAAAATATTTTTTGGTAAAAAAAATATGTAACAAAAATATATATAATATCAAAAACAAATTACAAATATTTGACTTCGTCTTAAACAAATAAGCAAAGTTAGATACGTTGCAATTGGGGAATGTTTTTTCTATTGTAAATCACCAAAACTCAATTGTCAAAAATAAAATCATTCGTAAAATAAAAATTCTCAGGAATATTTGATTTACAAAACAATAACAACCATGCTTGAAAACAATGATTTTTCATAGGCTTAGAAAAAACCCATTAGTTATCATGGTCCTGAAACGTATTTTATAGAATTCAAATAGTCTTGATATCCACAGAATTCCTTAGCACAAAATAGCAGAAATAACAGCTAAACTGTAATTTGCGTTGATAAAACCGTTGTCTTAAAAAAATGCAAATGGTAACAACAGCTTGTTTTTAGGAACAAAAAGACGAAATCATTGAGAATTTGAGGAAAGAAAGAGATGAGTTAAAGGCAACGGTGAAGAAATTGACAAGAACTCGTTCTGGGAGACACAACTAGAGGAATGTGGTTTTACAAGTAGAGGACAGCGATAGGAATCAATATTGCAAATCTATGAAATCTCGTCTAAAAATGAATAACAAATTTGGTAACGAATTAGTTTTGTGATTATATAATAACCGTTAAGAATCATGAAAAACAGTATTTTTTAAACAAATAATACATGCATTGATATGAGTTGCCTTCTACGTAAGCGGCTATCTGTGCGTATTAAACGTACTTGTTTTCCTCGGACTGAAATGTTACACTTTCATTGGTTTAAACATGGCACGTGATTGCCTCACATATCTCTATGTAGGTTCGGTGAGAACTAATATTAGGCAATATGGCTGTCATTGGCCGACGCTTCGCTTACTCATTTCGACATTTCATATAATTAAATACAGAAACCGCATGCCGTAAGTTCTTAAAATATTTGGAGTAGTTGCCCTTTAAAATTCTTTTATATAAGAGTAATTGCCCTTTTGAAAATTGCGTCATATTGTTGTGTCTTGAACAAAACAAAATTGCAGCGTCGAAATTTGCTCAAATCTCTGCAGAGGATAGGGTGAAAACGTTTAAATTGAATAGCAATAAAGCATTTTAAGTAACCATAGGAGAAGCTAAGATTTTTAAAAAGTATTTGAAATGTGAGATTGATAATTTTAAAGAGTTTAAATGAGTTAAATTGGAGGAGATGTTAGGCAACTTGTACATGGATCGCTTTTTGTGAAAAAATATGTCACATGATAGTTCTCGGAAAAACAAAAAAATTATTAGGTTTGTTACTGACTGACTACAGAAATATATTTGGTTGATCAATCTAATAAACGGCTCGGCTTCGCATCGCCATCTTCAGTACCGATTAGATCCAACATAACAGAAAATAAACCCAGACTAAACTCTGGGTTTACTTTCGCGGTTTACTCTGGGTTTACTCGGGGCTTACTAGAGTGGACCTAGAGTAAACCCCAAGTAAACCCAGAGTACACCTAAAGTAAACCCAGAGAGTAACTTCGAACAGAAGTAGACCCCTGAGGCAGAAGCTGCATCTGTATTTGGAATTAACAAGGAAGGGAATAACAGGCAGTAAGATAATAATATAAAAGAAGGATCTACTTCACATTTCAAAGCTTAAAGAGGACCATAATAGCAAACAGCGAATATACCCAAAGTAAACCCTGAGTGGACCCAAAATAGTCCCTAATTGGACACAGATTTTCTAAAAGTTAATCTGGAGTAAACCCCAAATAAACCACGAAAGTAAACCCTCTGGCTCCGCCGTCACCAAAATTTTTGAATCACTCAACTCAGTTATTTCCTCAAATCCTTAAAAGAAAACTGTATAAATTTGAGGTCAATAATCAGACTTGAGGCTGAGTATTTTCTTGAGGAAATTTGGTGACGGTGGGGCCAGGTGTTATATGGGTCTGATTGGTACTGTATGAGATTTTTCAACCCAATATATTTCTGTAGTCAGTCAGTAACAAACCTAATAGGTAATAATATACATGCGCCTTGATTAAACATGTACATGTATCATTAAATATCCCCGGATAGAAGTTATCAGACTGAGTATATTTACAATGCATGAGTTTTAAGGAAGCTTGTAGAATCGAGATTTTACCCGTATTTCCGCCAAATAGCAAATCTTAATTATTTATTATGTATCTATTTAGAAGCCGAAACATAAAATCATAGGCCAAAACAGATGAAAAAAATATGTCACAAAATTTACTGCATTACGTAAATTTACACATTGATGACGTCATGACTGAACGTGGAATATCGTGTAAATTTCATCGAAAACTTTAAAAACAGAAAAAAAGAAACATAAAAACTCTAATAAAGTATTTTTATGGGATTTGTTGAGAAAAGAATAAGAGTATGTTGAAACAAATGTTAACGTTATAAAATTTTCGCTAAAAGGTATGTAATTATGCTCTTTTTCTCGGTCAGGCTTTCCTCTGTCATTGTTTACGATATAAAAATCCGACTGGAACAGCCCTACCTTGTATATTTTGAACTTCATAGTTAACACGTTTTAATAGTTTAATCAATTATTAACTCGAAAAGTGCTGCTTAAATCCTATGTTTTGTGCTGCTTTGATACAACATGCTGTTTTATTTGCAAACTGTATTAAAGTTGGTAAGGGTTTTCGAGAACCCGTCAATAAACTATTTAATCGAAGAAAATATAGGATTCTAACAGTAGTTTGTATAAAACTGAGATGTTGTGTCTTTACTTGATATGTTTATTGTTTATTGAAATATACGGACTTTTGTTGATCTACCTTATTTTATATTAAGGACTATATTTAAGCTATTTTTAGTTATCATGTGATAATGTACTTATGTGGTTAAGAAATATACAACCCAATTTTATTGCAATGGCACCTATTTAAATGGAAATTATAACACGGGTATGATAAGGCAACTCTCATCTATCGATTGAGTAAAAAATTCCTCTGGTCAATGTGACGTCACAATAAGCAGCATGATGTCATATTTTAATCAGAAACATGTCAATTTTCAATTGATCTCTGGTTTTTATTAAAAAAAACTACAGGCGAAAAATGTCACTAGAAACTCAACTAACTAAATATTCTTCGATTTATTTGTATTACGTATGATTATCATTGACGACGTCACATACATGTTTAATAGAAATCAATGTCGGGAGACAAATTATGCAGAGTAAACAATGCAGAAATAAGACTTATTTAATACAGATTATCTAAATTTAGATCAGCGTCAGGATATAATCAGGATAATAGACGCATGGATATTTTGCTTTTATCAGCGAGAGTTATAAGGTAAGCAGATAGACATTTATATGGCTTGACCGGCCTTTCCTCTGTCAGTGTGTACAAAAAAGCCAAAAATGTAAAACTATCCCAATCATTATGAAAGTTGAATTTAGCAAATGTCAAAACCATATGCCCTAAAATACTTGAAAAGTGTTGCTAGAATCTTGTGTTTTCTTGTTGTAAATGAAATATACGTAGTATTTTCAATGAAATTGAAGAAGTTGAGGGGGTTTACGATAAATAATAACAATATTTATTTTATGCGATTAACAATAGGATTCTAGCAGTAATACTAATAAACAAGAACTAATTGCCGATCGAATTATTTATCGTAGATACAAATAAACTTCGGGGTAATGTTTCACTTTTTGATTTTTTGTAAAGATAAAAAAGTGATCTATTTTAAACTGTCACGTGATACTATGGTACGGCAGCTTCAAAGATCGACTCAATTTCGAAGTAGAAAAATAATATCTTGTCAAACACATTCATTGATATTACTACTCAGCACTGTGTTCATAAAAAAAAATTGAAATTGATCATAATATGGACGGTCATTAAACTCGGAGTTGCCTTAACCTACCCGCAAAGTTATACAGCACCCGCAACGTTATTTTTTACAATCCTATCCTATCGTGTATCAATCCTATCGTATCGTGCGTGTAAATTGTTCTATCGTGCGATAATGCTATCCTATCGTACGTTTATACTGTTCTATCGTGCGTTAATCCTATCCTATCTTGCGTTAATCCTATTAGGTTTATCGTTCATTTTAACAGTTTTTGTGTTTATCCTATCGTGTTTATCGTTTCGTGCTTTTTCATAAGCAAGTAAATTTATCTCAAATTGCAAGTCGTTAAGTGCGCGGTATACGAAAATTTATCGAACAAGAGTTGTAAAATCCTATTTAGCATTTAATCATGATACTAATTTCTTAATATTTTAGATCAAAATTAACCAATATTACATGTAAATCATATCTGTACGAACTGGAAATATAAAAAAATAATGTAAACTATCGAAGTTCTTAGGAACAAGGTAACATATTTACCTGTATATCGAATATATTAAATCGTACGCGAAGTGTATACCTGCGTAGACATTAACTTGTATGCAATATTATTCGTTTTTTATGCATCATATTTTACAGAAACAAAAGTATTTATGATATAATTTATATTTAATTACAACGAGAGTCGTATTTTAATTGAACCCGTTGTTTTCCGTGTGATAATTGATTATGGGCTGAAATGTTCTCGGCAATCGGCTAGGGTGTGGTAATGAAAACAATCATTTTTTATGTTAACAAATCGTAGGCGGAATGTTTATCTGCATCCATATTTATATTTAACTTGTATGGTATATAATTCGTTTTTAATGCATCATTTTCTTATACAGAAAGAAATGTATTTATGATAGATTTTATATTTACTTAAAACAAGAGTTGGATTTTTATAATTGCATGAACCCGCTAATATCTGTGTGATTTGATCTCGAGCTGCAATATTCGCGGCGATCGGCTAGGGTGTTCGGTGATGAAAGCAATATTAACAATACAGAAAATTTATTAACATTTCAGCTCATGGTTCTTGTTAAAAAAATTAACTGGTCATTTTTATACATTCTATAAATGATGCAGCGATGATCAAAAACTCGGCAATTGTTAATAAAAAGAAATTCCCCGCACAACTTTATTCGTGCGTGTTCTTTTCCAAATTATGCCATAATCAGGTTATCTCTAAAGATTGTTTAAAACGATTATACGTTTATCATGAACATTGTTTATCCTTTCCTATTGTGTATCAATCCTTTCCTATCGTGCGTGTATACTGTTCTATCGTGCGTCAATCCTATCCTATCGTGAGTGTATACTGTTCTATCGTGCGTGAATCCTATCCTATCGTGCGTGAATCCTATCCTATCGTTTATTTTGTAAAAAAAATAACGTTGCGGGTACTGTAGGTCTGATTCAAAAAAGTTGCTTAATTTTACGATTTTGTATTTTACAGAAAAAATAAGATGCTTAATTTTCCATATGCTTTTTTAACCTTCATGTAACCGCGAATTATTTTTACGTATATTCTCGATATGAGTAGTCTAAGATACATACACGTATACCAAGATTAATATCAAATATACATACAAACTTTAATAATTATTATTTACATGTTTAACATGATACAACATGATAATTTTCTTTCATATTATTATCGTTAAAATGAAGTATGATAATGACTACAGTAACTGCTTAATTACAAATTATGTTATGGTTTCCATATCCATTTATTACGTAGATAAACAAAAAAGAGAAAGTTTTGTTCTATTCAAAACTAACCAAATGGACTTGTTTGGCAAACCATTTTCTCAAATATGAGTTCATCTTTGCTTCACAGTCAATAAAATAGGATGTAAACTATCTATGTTTTGAAAGTGTAAAACTATAATCAACATTGAAAACAATCATTTGCAATTGCAAAACAAAGTTTATTGATAAATATAGTTTCACGAGTTTGAAACTATGACTAATAACATTTACCGTTAAACCTAGTTTATCGATTGTGAAACTATGATTTACTCATTTTTGTGAAATTGGCGTGCCATATAACTATAGTTTAGAGTTCGTAGGCTATCGTTAAAAGTCGATATATCAAGTTTATCATCTAGAAACTTTAGTTAATCTATATTTCACATCTGTAAACCGTAGTTGGTGTATGTTAAACATTGTTTGTTTAGTATAAAATCTCTCTTTTTTTGTTGTTTGTCCTTTATTTTTATTATTTTTTTTAATTCTTGTAAAAAGCAGCTGCACGTGTCAATCAGCAAACTGCAATATCAACAAAGATATGATTCTATTACACACACACACACACACACACACACACACACACACAGAGAGAGAGAGAGAGAGAGAGAGAGAGAGAGAGAGAGAGAGAGAGAGATTCTCTATCCTTTTTACACTGATATCATAGTATTGATATTATGACAAATATGCACAAAAATTAGTACAATGATGTTCAAAGAAAACTGAGAGGGGTCCAAACAAAAGTTACACAACAAATGTCTCTACTTTAGTATTATAGGAAACAAATTACAACAACTGTGATGTTAATAGATCCAATCAAGTGACGCTGCTTTAGAAATAACGAAATGGTACCGAAATGTTTACACATTTAATACAAAAAAGACGATATAAAACATTTTTGGGAATGCATTCTAAAGAGTTTACAAGATTTATACGCAAACAAAAAACGATTGATAAACATTTCATATTAAGTTCCGGGAGATTCCAAAACAATTGATAAAAAAGGACTTATGCCCCATGAGCTAAAACTCTATGCCAAAGACATTATTAACGTCCCATCTAAGACTGAATCTGCAAGTATAAGCCTAATTACGCTTTATGCAATATGAGGAATATAATAACACAACAAATCGGTAGTATATCAATCAACTTTAATGTCTAAGTATGACGCAGCTGCGATGGAAAACCTAGTCGTTGCTTTGCAACAAGCTGGTTTCTAGTTTTATTATATGATTCAGGGACGAATTGATACAACAATATCAAATTTGTTAAGCGACTATTTCAGTTTGAAGACATAGCCAAACATTAAGAGAAACGCGATATTTCACTGGATATTCTATTTTTAGTCTTATGTAGAAAAAAAAGTTATATTGACCTCCTACGTCATGTGCAGGTGAATATAACGTTTAATTTTCCTAAACTTCTAGATATCAGCCAATTTAAGAGCTAGAAATCAACCATGTAATTATTTTTTCTTTAAATCATCAGAGTAGGATGTTTACTGTGAATGTAGTAATACCTAATTTGTTGATAATCTGAAAAATTCAATTCGACGGAACAAATTAGGAATTTAAAACAATAAAAATAACACCGTTCAGACATTTTTTATTATGAATATATTAATTACATATAATAAAAAATACAGTGCTGTATGAAGTACGTTACACTTTGCATATAGTGAACCGCTACTTAAAATACGTAACAGCTACGTAAATGATAGGAGCAATGTCTTATAAACAAAATGATTATTTTGAATAAAGTATTATATAATCATGACATTCAAAAGGCATACTACAAAAAAAAAATCATTTGTTCCAAAAGGTACCTTGCTTTTGATTAAAACAAATTAACACGTATAAGGTTAATTTGGAGAACGATTACACGACATTACTTGCAATTAATTCACATAATTTCCACGTTGCTATGCTCTGTACGTTAGCCATGAATATCAGTACTTCATTGCATTCAGTAATACTTTGACAGTGTCAAGTAAAATTACATTCCAACCTGTTGAGTATCGAGATCTCCGACAGCATGTCACAGAAGTTCATATTGTCGTTAAATCCGTTTTCTAAACTGGACGTTCGCATACCACTGGGATACGCCACCTTTACAATGAGACAATTTTTTTTTTAGGGAAACAGTTTTTTTAAATGATAAAAAAAGCGAACCAAAGGTCATCAGGCAACAACATTCACCGATATCTTGAAACGATATCGTCTGACGGAAGCATACTTTTTCATACATGATCCTTAGTTTTAGTTTTGGATCAATAACAGGGATATATGATAACTAGTAAGCCGCTATGCAACTATTGCCACAATGTTTTTTACTTAAAACAAAAGTAAGTGTATTTTTTTAATGCTTATTGTTTTTATTACAATCTAAGTTTTTTGGTGCAAAGATACTGCGGGTTAAATATAGCGGAGTTTTCAAGAATTCAAAAATGTGAAGGACTTTCAGACAGGCAGTCTGGCGGACGAACAGACAGGTGGACATACGGATAAACTGATGTGCACTAGACCCGAACAACTTATTTATAATTTCATGTAGGATAAGTTAAAATGTTTCTTGTTTTCTACAACAAAGCGTTCACTTTCTCATAAATAAAATGAGATAGTATGCATCATATTTTACGATTACTATTACTTTTTATAGAGTTTTTTCGTGTGTTCATGTAAACATATGATAACATCGGAATATGGTCTTATATGAAGTGATTAATATGCCTATAACATATATCAATGAAATATACCACTTTAAACAACAGCATTTGTTGCATATTTGATATGCAAAAAAAAAAAAAAAAACCCACAAACAATATTTACATTATACTTCCATATTTTCTAAACAATGTTTGATGTAGATATTGCATAAATATTGTATGAATTTAATCCACAATTTCATTTTTTTTAAATGAATCACAAATAACTGAAAGAAAAACATTTCCAAAATGTATATTTTTTTTACAAGGATAAACATAATATTGTTACATGTAAAATACCTGTAAAAGTTTCATTCCATGTCTTCTGCAAGAAATAAATTCACCATCTACAGTGATATTGAACGCTGAAGGGTAAATCTTAAGCCATGTTGTATATAGTTTCATCAACAGCACTGGTGGTTTATCTCCCTGTACTGGAATGGGAACACAAGACTCATTTATTCTGTCCAGCACTTTGTCAATATTTGAAGAAACATTACCATTTTGATCCTCAAAAATCAGTGGCTTGTTAAGTAGAACCCGTTCTTCAAACACCGTTTGATCTGTTTCTACTATTAACAAATGAATGTCTCCTACAGATGCAAATGATAAGTCCATACCAAGTATTATACGATAAGTTGTACTTCCAGGACTGTCGTCAGCTGTATTCAGAAAGGTCAATGTTACAATTGCTATATTTCGAATGCCAGAGGTACCAATTTGATAGTCCACAATGATCGTGTTGCACAACATATCATAAGACGATGAATCGGAGACAACTCTTTTTATAACTACCGCAGGATCTTTATTTTCTGTACGTCTTAAGACGTAGGATGTTTGAATAAAGTTCTGAAGTTGTTACTTTAAGGAATACCGAAATTTCACCGAAAGGAGTAAGTTCATCCTCAGAAGTTTTGTACACATCAATGTGATATCGTGACGTACCCTTAAATATTAAAAGAGCCATACATGTAATACAGGGAAGATCATTGCACATTGTACTTAAGGAGGCTAAAACTAGCCATCATATATGCTTAAAACTTTTAGATGCAATTTTTAAGTTATACCGTGGAATTATTTTTATTCGTGGGGGTCAAAGTCCGTGGGTAGCGAAACTTTTCCTGGTTCGTGGGGACGTTATTTCGTCGGTAGCAAGTTCTATTTTGTAAATGAATACTAAGCAGAAGTATTCATGTAGTAATTAGGAAATAATTTCTTCAGGGGAATAATACCCGTTGCATTTCTTGTTAATATTAAAAAAAAAGGATAAACATCTTTATGTAATTCTATTTCTTGTGTTTAATATCTTACGTTAGCTAATGTTTCCTTTGGAGTCAAACGAACGGTTGTATTCCAAAAAGAAATTTCATTGAGCAAAACTTGAATCCTAAAGGTGTAATTGACACCAACGGTGGCTTACTCTGTAAGGGTCACTGATGACAAAAACTCCAAAAGATCTGCTTCCGTTGTCTCTTCAGTGTAGTAGTCTGCTAAATTTAAAACCAACTTAAAAGGTTAAACTGAATTTACAATTATACAAATATACATTTTTGTCAGTGACATTCATATTTTTCTACATTTCGTGCTTTCCTGCATAATATTGGCCAATTTCCATTGTTTTGGCTCAATGATAAGTTCGCATCATCTTACTATACGTCATAAAAATGTGTCAGCACATCATGTTCCCATTTTACGTTTGTAAATTTACAAAAGAAATTTTATCTTATATAGATAAAATTTATATATAGCTAAATAATTACCTCGATTTACCCAGTCTTGAGGAAATGTTAATTTCAAAGCCTTGTTGTTTATAACCATATGACTGCATTTTCTGAGCTTAAAATCAGCCTGTGGACCCTGGGGACACAAAAATTGAATTTCTTTTTTCTAATATTGAAAAACAGCATGTATGCCACTGCATGTCTGTCACAGGAATAACAAATCATTCTAGTAAAAGCTAAGAAAAACGATGAATGTGAAGAAATTAAAAGTTTTCGAAGATACACTAGTATAGGCATGTTGTTTATAATTATTTAATTACGTTGATGATTTATAAAAGCATCGTAAGATTAGAAAGTAATCAATTTGAAAGCAAATTTATCCCAATAAGAGTGTGTAAATATTATACGTACATGAGATGTTCTTGCCAAAACTACTTAATATGTGGTGCAGATAATCGATAAAACGGACGATTATATATAAAGTTTAATGTAGCTAGATATAGTATTTTATTCATTTTAAATTTGAAATGGACGGCACAGTCAACAAATAACGGTTGTATAAAGAAGATTTCCTGCTGTGCCTTCCTCTGATACATGATACCTTCAACCACCCATTGGAAGGCTGTGTGAATGGGGCATGTAACCACAGAAAAGTTCATAGTACGAATGATCAACATTCTGAAATAGGACATACGGATTAACAACAACGGAATTTTGAATTAACACGAAATATAATTATTCATCTTTTTGAATGATGGCGAAATATTGGATATTATGTAAGAAAGAGAAGACAAGAATAATATGGATGCCGATGGTTGGATATATAAATGAAGAACGAATAAAAGAAATGAAGACAACAAATGAAGTCGGCCTAGTTATGGTAAGTCATACTACATCAGCATGAATACTCGGAATTATTGTGGTTATGATACTTAACCGTGTACATACAAAATTAACTGCAGTAAAAATACGAATTTATGACGATTGCTAAAGTTATGGAATTAAACATTACAAATGCAACAGCTATATCTGCATCATTGATCTGGCCTTTTCTTTTTTCTGTTTTCTAGCATAACTAGGCATTAAATGCATACTTGTACCTTGTAACGCAGGAACGTAGCATCGGGGTGGGTGGGTGGGTGGGGGGGGGGGGGGG
>WFKH01003881.1:59726193-59737858 GCA_016163765.1 Magallana hongkongensis
GGGTTAATATGCGGTTGAATAACTTTGAAATTTAAATAAATGAATACTTTTGATTTGAATAAGGAGTCACGACATGACACTAGTATTAATAACTTTAATCGCAAAACTGAAAGTTCATTTATAATACTTCTATATCAAACCAAAGTATACACAACTATTGTGACGTTAATACTATCTATAGGTAAAACAAACTTTTACGTTGTTAGCCATCTTTGCTGAAGCTTTGTTCTAAGACAAAATATTCATCTTTTTCTTCTGTCGGCGACACAGTTTTATCATTGTTAAAGTCACTGATAGCACTATATTCATTCAAATTTGTCACATGATCAACTGCAGCGCTTGCGTGGTCGTAGTTGTTGTCGTCCTGTTTCTGTTCTTTTTCCTCGTTTAAATGATGGTAAATATCATCTTGTGTAAGTGCATCCCTTGTTTCATCGTAAATATGACTGTAATCTACCGCTTCTTCTGAATGGTCATGACGACTTTTGTTTGCGACATTTTCCTAAAATAATGAACATTGCCTTGTAGTTTAATTTCTAATTTGTTTATAGTTTACAAACGTGAAAAAAAATATGTATACGTTGTAAAAATACTAAAGCAATTTGAATAAATTAAAAATGTGTTTCTAATCCGGTGATTATGTATGAAATTGAAAGTTAAAATAAATAAATAAACAATTATCACAAACCAAAAGTGTCAATTATCATTAATGGTTTTATTGAATTAGAATCTATAAAAAATAAAAGCAAGAAGTTATTTTAAAAATTTGATGAAATCGAATACTCAGGGCTTTTTAAATGCATTTCTAATTAGTGTATTACTGTGGCGTTACCTGTTTATTTTCTATCAAGGGCGTTGCGTTGTCATCAACTCCCTTTGTAACATTGTTTTCGAAATGTATTTCTGGCTCCTTTCTTTAAAGAATACAAAAAATATTTAATCAGTTTTATTATTCTAAAATATAAGAAATCAATAAAATGTTTAATAAAAACCAGAAAATACACCGACCTTGTAGTGTCATTATGACAAAATCTTTTATAAATGAGGAATGTAGACACTGTCACTATAACAACACCCGCAAGAAGTCCACCAAAAAATACTCCAAGCAAGGACTTGTTGTTGCCGTCTGCTCTATATTCTTTGCGTTTATTCACTTAAAGATACATATGCCGTTTTAAATGAAAATTTTAAAAGAAGAAATGTTTGCTTTTTTCCATTAAGCTATTATGCAAATTATACAGTTTAAATCAAACGCATGTAAAAGTTTTGAATATAAATTCATATTAATTTGTTTACTGACCGGGTCCGTCAGTAAACGCCAAACTTTGAAATATTCATTAGCACGTGATGTGACTAGCTAATTTTAGAACGTACACAAGATGTCGACGAGAAAACGTGTTCGGCCCGTTGGCAGTGGAATAACGCGTTCGGAGAGAAAAGAAAGAAACAGTTTGACAGAGAACGTTGCAAAATGAGAATCTATATTGATTATTGAGACCACTTTGAGCAGTGGACACGTGTTAGAAATGAGTTAAACTTCATGTTTAACTATGAGCTTGCCGGCTTCTTGCTAGACGATGAGTCCCATAGCGATGTGTTTTCTTTGTTAAATAAGATATTTACTCATAAAGAAAAAGAAGCCCATGTGTATGGTACGATATTCATTGTCTGAATATGATAAAACTTTTATAGCTATCACCTGAATATTTAAAATCTATAGATTGCATATGTTTTGAGTCGAGGGTGGTCTACGGACGGATTTTTATAAATCTTGCGAGACACGCAAGTGCATCCTACGATTTTGGAAGGACGTACGCTTCCCGTAAGCAGGCACGGTGGCTGTTGGACATGCGCAGCAATCACTACGGTTTCCTTGCGAGATCTGAAAACGTAGGCTCGGTTGCGCTTCAATCAAGGAGCCCGTAAGATAACCGTACGATTCAACGTGCACGAATGACGTATGGAGATTTCACTTGTCCCTTGCGTTACGTTGACTGCAAAGTCGCTTGTGCTCACCATCAACATATTAATTGAACGCACAGTAAACGTACGTCATACTTACGTTATGCGTACACCAATTGCTCGTTGTGTGTGCAAATCGCACACAAACAAGGCATATATAAAAATGTTTATGAAAAAAATCTCCATAAGGTTAAGAGAATCGACAGTTTTACCATTCATCAAAATCAAATCAAAGCTTCTAGTAATCCCCCTCTAAAAACAAAAACCAAACAATTAAATAGTTCTTTTTGACAAAAAGGTGGAAAGCAAAGGAGACAAGAGGCCCATGGGCCACATCGCTCACCTGAGCAACAATAGGCATGATAAAATCAGCTTAATAGAGTCATAATTCAAAATATCTGGACAATGTGGTATAATATATATATCGATCCTGTATAAATAAAAATTCATTTTACCCCTGAATATTCTTATGTTTAAAATCAAGTCCCTTTTCTAACAGGATGATTTTATAGTCATATCACATGTTGAGCATTGCAGTTCTAAAAAGATCCTAAACAATTGTTTATATATGGGATATAAACCTACATCAAACTCTGAACCCCTTTTGAGGCCCAATAGTCGTCTAGTGGCAGGATTTTTAACAATTTTAAAGAATCAGCAATTTGTCAAAATGCTTGCATATAAGTAAAACCATATGTGATAACATGTCCATTTTTGTGAGTAATTAAAATGTTTTCCTTTGTACAATTGGATCCCTAATGTGGCCCCACTCGACTTCTCAAAATTTTTCTTTTAACGTATTCACTAAAGTTACAGCCTTCCTAAACAAATGTTTTTTTTTAGAAGAAGATTTTTAAAGATTTTTTTCTATATATTCCTATGTAAAAATTTGCCCCCCCCTTCCCGGTTGTGAACCCATCCTACCCCCGGGGATCTGAACACATTTGAATTTACCCTACCTGAGGATGCTTCCACACAAGTTTTAGCTTTTCTGGCCAATTGGTTTCTTAAAAGAAGATTTTTAAAAACTTAAGTCTATATATTCCAATGTAAAAGTTTGACCCCCTATTGTGGCCCCACCTTACACCCAGGGGTCATGATTTTTACACCTTTGAATCTACACTACCTGAGAATGCTTCCACATAAGATTAAGTTTCAGCTTTCCTGGCTGATTGGTTTCTGAGAAGATGATTTTTTAAAAATTACTCTATATATTCCTATGTAAAAGTTTGACCCCGCATTGTGGCCCCACCTTACACCCAGGGGTCATGATTTTCACAACCTTGAATCTACACTACCTTTGCATGCTTCCACATAAGTTTCAGCTTTCCTGGCTGATTGGTTTCTGAGAAGATGATTTTTTAAGATTTGCTCTATATATTTCTATGTAAAAATTCGATCCCTCATTGTGGCCCCACCCTACCCCCAGGGGTCATGATTTCCACAACTTTGATTCTACACTACCTTGGGATGTTTCCACTTTAGTTTCAGCTTTCCTGGCTGATTGGTTTCTGAGAAAGAAGATTTTTAAAGATTAACTCTATATATTCCTATGTAAAAATTCGACCCCCCCCCCCCCTTGTGGCCCCAACCTACCCCCGGGGGTCATGATTTTAAAAACTTTGAATCTATTCTACCTGAGGATGCTTTCACATAAGTCTCGGCTTTTCTGGCTGATTGGTTTCTGAGAAGAAGAGTTTTTAAAAATTTACTCTATATATTTTTATGTAAAAAATCGACCTCCATTGTGGCCCCACAATATACTTTGGGGGTCATGATTTTCACAACTTTTAATCTACACTACCTGAGGATGCTTCCACACAAGTTTCAGCTTTCCTAGCTGATTGGTTTCTGAGAAGAAGATTTTTAAAAACTTTAATCTATATATTCCTATGTAAAAGTTTTACCCCCCTTTGGGGGTCATGATTTTCACAACTTTGAATCTACACTACCTTGGGATGTTTCCGCTTAAGTTTCAGCTTTCCTGGCCAAATGGTTCTTGAGAAGAAGATATTTAAAGATTTACTCTATATATTCCTATGTAAAAATTCGACCCCCATTGTGGCCCCATCCTCCCCCCAGGGGTCATGATTTTCAAAACTTTGAATCTACACTACCTGAAGATGCTTCCTCATAAGTCTAAGCTTTCCTGGCTTTTTGGTTTCTGAGAAGATGATTTTTAAAGATTTACTCTATATATTCCTATGTAAAAAATCAACCACCCTGTTGTGGCCCCACCCTATCCCCGGGGGTCATGATTTTCACAACTTTGAATTTACACTACCTGAAGATGCTTCCACATAAGTTTCAGCTTTCCTGGCCAAATGGTTCCTGAGAAGAAGATTTTCAAAGATTTACTCTATATATTCCTATGTAAAAATTCGACCCCCCCATTGTGGCCCCACCCTACCCCCGGAGGTCATGATTTTCACAACTTTGAATCTACACTACCTGAGAATGTTTCCACATAAGTTTCAGCTTTCCTGGGCAAATGGTTCTTGAGAAGATGATTTTTGAAAATTTAACGAAAATTTTCAATAATTTTAAATTATCTCCCTTTGTAAAAGGGTGTGGTCCTTAATTTTCACAACTTTGAATTGCCTTTGCCTAAGGATGCTTTTTGCCAAGTTTGGTTGAAATTGGCCCAGTGGTTCTGGAGAAGATCTCGAAAATGTGAAAAGTTTACAGACAGACGGACAGACAGACAGACAGACAGACAGACAGACAGACAGACGGACGACAGACAAAATGTGATCAGAAAAGCTCACTTGAGCTTTCAGCTCAGGTGAGCTAAATACAGGACAAGAAGGAACTAGATATTGAAGTAGTTTGTAGAGAAAAGGCAAAAGATTTCCCAATCACTTCGACGTGCAAGCCTGCTAAGATATAATCATACACATTTTCGGAGTAAGGAGAAGACAAAATTTAATGATATTTAATCGCAGAACGGTATTTGTAACCAAAACCATCTACACGACACTCCAACACATCCTACTAGAGGAAGTTGTTGTAGGACTTAGCGCAAAAACTGGGCACACAGTTTTTAATTAAACTATCAGATAAGAATGATACTAGTAATACTAGTAATTTTCGTGAGTATGATAATTTTTGTTTGTAAACAGTTTATTTTCTCCATTTTGAAAATATTGATTATCATCTCTTATGACCATTAAAGCTTTAATTATTTAAAATGATTGAAGTGTAAATGGTGTCACTCTTTTAATAATAACATTTGTAACCAAAGTAATTCGATGTGGATTTTTACTTTCAATTGAACGTTTCGTCGGAGCTTTTTCGAAGATAAGTTCAACAAATAGTTAACAAAAATGTAACAGCATTCAAAGATATAACATTGGCCAGGAAAATTATTATTTCATAATTACTTCACTGAAATTAGTTTTTTGCGCAGACTTTCTTATAGATTTCAGAAATTTTCAATCACTTATGGTATTAGATACGAAAGATAAAGTGTGTTTTCAAAATATTTTTCATTTGTGTCGTCCAATTTAGCTAGTCTAATCACCAAGACAGCAATTACAGACTAATTGTTTTCTTTTTCTTCGAGTCCTTTTAACGTTTCAATATTCACTTGCTTACGGTAGATTTATTTCAGTACATGTCTAAAGAAAAAAAAATTCTTTATTCAATTTGAAAACTAATAACTGTCCGTGCAGCTGTTGTGAGGCACAAACAGACGTCGGTACGATTGACTTGCAAGTGACTTACGACGCAGTTGTTATTACTGTTGTTCGCAAGGCAATCGTACGTCTGTTGCACGATAATCGTAAGACGCAAGTACGGTTCCTTCGGGCATCGCACGTTGCGAGTTGCAACAAAATTGTACGTGACACCTACGACTTGCACGTCAAACGTCCGTTTGTCTTACGTTGCACTCTCAATTACTTCAACACGATTTTTAACGCTACGATCAGCCACGGGAGCCACGACTTGCAAAACCTGTAGCACACGCACGATCACCAAACACGTACGACCAGTTGTGACTGAGTTTTAAAATACGGCCTAAGTGTGCTCCTAAGATATGACTTAGGAAAAAAGTTAGGAACATCCTAAGATCAACTTAGGACACGTCTTAAGATGTAGATCGACGGTAACTTAGGAATATCTTAAGTTAGGAAATCCTAACCTACTAAAATCATTCTTATTTTTCTCATCAATTCACTTTGAGAGACTTGTGCAGGGATAAATCATTAAACATTTTGCCAGAGAAAATTATACGTGTCGGTAACACGATAGGCATAGATCCAGTAATTTTAATTTGTATACATTTTCAAAAATATACATTTACTAAGATATATTTCAGTGACCACTAACAATTTAGTTCAAACATAAAAAAAATAAAAATAAACAACCAGATATCTAAATAACTGCTATTTTAGCTTACAAGCAAATAATTTTTTAAACAACACATATGCATTCTTCCAGTGTAAATTAACATTTGATAATCTTGTCATTCAAATGATACATAGACACGCGCTTTTCATAGAATGTAACGTTACATGTACAAATACATGTACACGTACAAACACAATCAATTTTCCTTTAATCTACATTATAAATACACGTACATGCATCGAAAATACATAAATACAGTTTATTCAACATTACGATTTTTTAAGATTATGTTTTTTTTTAGAATGAAGCGATAGAAATTAAGAATAACCACGAATGATTTATTTGAACTAATGTAGATTTACTCTTTAGCCAAGGACATTTGAATATTTTTTTGGCTAATACAAGTAATCCAAACAATGAATGTAACTTACTTAGTGTAGATATTGAAAATAAGTGAATAATTTTCTTTCGACAAACAGAGATAGTATTTGCGAAAAAAAAAATGTTTAATTTGTCAGCTCCCAGGCAGGCATGTGGCAACGGATCCACTACTGACTCTAAAAACCCCTGTCCGTATGAAAATCCCCTGTCTTTCCCTGTCATCCCCAGTGCACCCCCTGTCAGCCCCTGTACACTGCCCCTGTACACCCTGTAATCCCCTGTCTGCCACTGTACACATCCCCTGTGTGCCACTGTAAGCCCCTGTCACCCCCTGTACGCCACTGTCATCCCCTGTAAACCACTGTATTTCCCTGTACATGCCCCTGACACCCCCTGTACGGTTTTGACTGTTTATAACAGCCTTTTCTGTTATTAAATTTCAATATTTTTTCTTAGTTCAATTATTTAACTCGCATGTGTTATTGTTTGAGCTATAAATCAATTTTTGCACCTAACAGAGCGCCGACTCACAAGACACACTGTTATTAATATGTTTTCATAACAATTTATTGAATACCCAAATAATCATGCTAACAATTAAAGGCTCGAGATTCACCGGGTGGTAAATCTCAGGTGAGAGCGGGGATTATTTTCGTTTCGGTGTGAAAGCCTTCAGTGCATTTAGTCTTTTAGCGGTCGGGAACTTCACTACTCCGTAATATTTGAAAAATAGATGTAAGAAATATCGTGAATTATTTTTACAAAGATCAAGCGCAGCACATGGTGTTTAGCATTTGAATTTGTGTATCTAAACAAATATTTGCACACTGAAACCAGTAAATCAGTCAGAATGTAGTGTGTACAAGTACATGAATAAGCAGCCATGATACGATAGAGCACATAACCAAGTTCCCGAATGTACCTTTATTAATTTCTCGTGAATAGCAAAATAAGCTTCAATAGCTTAAATACGTTTGCCTAAGAAATAATTTTAGTATGTTTTTTAAATACATGTATGTTTCTGAGCGGCTTATTTGACCCTTGAATTTAATTTTAACTGATGATTAACTCTCATAAACGATTTAATAATTTCTAAAATATATTTTTCATTTCCCTTTTAGTGCGAAGTGTAAAATATCAAAGATAATGTTATTTATTGGCAGCAAACAGAAATCCGCGGTCCTGGTCAGAGAGAGAGAGAGAGAGAGAGAGAGAGAGAGAGAGAGAGAGAGAGAATTTGCATTGATTTAGACTTAAAAGTTACTAAAATTAATTCCCTAGTAAGTTAACATGCAATCCTAATTTCGTTCCCAATTCTTTATTATTATTTAGATTAACTTAAAGCGATCATATAATTTTGAATCTACACTACCTTAAGATGCTCACAAGTTACAGCTTTTCTGGCCAATTTGATTTTGGGAATCAATTGATCAAAGAATTTATTGAAGTTACAGTGTTCAAAGGAGAGGATGTTGACATTATATTTTCACTCGGTCAGTGGTTACATGTATATAATAGCTACTGTACACAGACCCTCTTGACAATTTGCAGAGCACGGTAGCGAGGTAGGGAAAATGAGATCACAGACACGCGTGTACATGTATATAATACACACACTTCCTAAGATCTGAATGGTCGGTCACTAATTATATAATTGTAGCTACTGTACACAACCCGTCTTGACAATTTGCAGTGCACGGTAGCGAGGTTGGGAACAATGAGGTGACAGACACACGTGTACTTGTATATACCAGAGACATAAATCTCTGTATATATACAGGCACACTTCCTAAGATCCGAATGCTTGGTAATGCTAAACAATTATGTATATGTTGTTTAAACGCCGCTTATGACTTTCTTTCCCACTCTGTCAAGTTAAGGTATCCGACCCATATTAGGACCAAATTTTTCTAACCCTGAATATCCATTATGGATTAAATACTCTGATATTAATTCAAAGCTTTTTAGAGTAGAAAAAGATTTACCGAGAGAAATTTTCGAAAATATTATTAACTAAGCAGTAATTAATTAATGAAGATTGCATTAAGGTCTACGGGGACAAGCACATTATTTACAATAAAAAATAAAATACTTAGAATATCAAATAATGCTTTGGTGAAAAGATGAATTTAATCCTTAGGAGTACAAAAACTATTTAAAATAAATTTTATACCGTATATATTTATTTTAAATTGATTTTTATAGATTAAAATCAAAGGGGGACAACTCTTCGAGAACAGGAAAAGGTCATTAATAAGGACACATTCCACTCCTACATACTGATACTTAAACATGAAAATTATGTCCAAGTATACTGAGTATTAAGCCCATACATATCAGTTATGCATCCAGATTCTTTGAATCTGGGGCTATTATGGATCGGATACCTTAAGAAAACTGAAATTTAAAACTTTGATTTATCAGTTCTAAGAATACCAAACATAAAAAGAAAGAGCTTAAAATTCGGAACATCATTTAACACAGTCATATGAATTAAACCGTATTGCTTCTTTCAAATTCAGAATTTAAATAAATGTATGATATTTTTTCTAATCTAAAACCCGGAACATTGTTTTAAGATCATGCATGCGTGTCTTTACGTTACCCGTTTCCGACGCGGCTGATTTGTATACATGTATTAATTTATTCATGAACTGTATCATTGCATTGTATGAAGACAATTCTAAGTATACAATAATGCATATGAATTACTAAACTGGACAATGCACCCTCATAAAAGTTAAAAGTGTTAAAAGATCGGACTAATTCCCTCACCTACAAAATTCAACTCTCTCTCTCTCTCTCTCTCTCTCTCTCTCTCTCTCTAATAATTTATCAGGGAGAAACCAATGGTTGACAGCAAATAACATCGATTGCGATTTACAAGACTTAGATATACAACTAATTAACTTCCTGCTAAATAGAATCAACATGCATTTCATTGGGACGATATTATTCTATGCATCATTACACCATGCAAAAAGTCAAAATATAGGTGAGCATTTCGATCGCGTGTGATTCTATGCACGTGCTATTCATGTTGTGTTATTAAGCGCTTTTACTCAGGCAGGTTACATGGCACAGAGCGTTGCAAATTTCCCGCACTCATCTTCCACTTATATATTTTTTTTTTACAAATTACAAAACACGGTCATGGAATAAAATAAGCGGTTTATCGGTATATATTTATCTTGATATGTGTCAATGTAGAGACAGAATTATTCACGTTTGTAACAATATTGACTTATATGAAATACAGAGAAAAACAAACACCGTCTAAACCATGAATGTTTTTCTTGCTTTCAATTTCCATTTGTATCAAAAACTGCTAAATATTTACCGGTTTTTAAGAAAACCCCAAAACATAATTAAAAACTATTTTTTTACTTTAGCAAGCAGTTAAAGACCGTACAGGGGATGTCAGGGGCATGCACAGGGAAATACAGTGGCTTACAGTGGTTGACAGTGGCGTACAGGGGGTGACAGGGGCTTACAGTGGCACACAGGGGATGTGTACAGTGGCTGACAGGGGATTACAGGGTGTACAGGGGATGACAGGGAAAACACAGGGGGTGACAGGGAAAGACAGGGGATTTTCATACGGACAGGGGTTTTCAAAGCCAGTAGTGGGGGGGGGGGGTCCCTCTCCACATTATCATGTTAAAATAAACGTACATGATAGAATAAATGACTATGTACCCTCCCGGATCAGGAATTTGAG
This sequence comes from Magallana hongkongensis, assembly GCA_016163765.1. Lineage (NCBI taxonomy): Eukaryota > Metazoa > Mollusca > Bivalvia > Ostreida > Ostreidae > Magallana > Magallana hongkongensis. The sequence goes on from WFKH01003881.1 coordinate 59,736,611, forward strand.
ACTTGTCGGAAATGCTGGAACTGTAGAAAAGATTGCCTTATTTTACCGGTCTTAAGAAAAAAACTTCACAACAGTCCCAATATCCCGCCCAAAAAACCCCGTAATTTTACAACCTTAAGATGGTCTTAGGACAAGGTAAATGATGTCGTAAAGTTAGGACATAAAAAAGACTGTTCCTAAATTTAGGAGACCTTCGAAAAACAGATTTCAGACTAAGACGTATCCTAAGACGTACTTAAAACGCACCATAGTCCTAAGATAGCTTCGTGAACATGCCTGCTGGTTTTCAACATCGCAAAAATGCCGTTAAAACGGAATATATACCTTTAAAATAAAACATCTATGGGTTTAGAAAGATTGTTCCGATTTTACTGTGTTTTATTTTAGAATAAGTTAATGATGAGTTAAGGTAGAAATTATGTTATGTTGATTTTTTATGGACCGACTATGATGATGATAATGATGATGATGATAATGTTGATTTAAAGCAACAGATCTAATTTAAAAAATTCAAACAATTAAATATAAATAAAATATTTTCACTTACCTGGATAACAGGTGTTGTTTCTTAGTATATGTCCTACTTGACATGTGCACCGACCAGCACTACAGTTTGTTGCCAATGGAGTGTCCGTGCATTGTAAATCTGATACACAGGTATGACCTAATGCTATGTTACCTAAAAAGATAATCGATACATGTTTTAGACGTGTCAACGTGAAATTGTAGATAATACTTAAATCAAATGTCAAATATTTGGTTCAATATGTTCATATATAAAATCTATTTTACACAATATAACAATTAATAAGATTGTTATTTATATTTTCTATTGAATGTCTGTTAAAAAAAAAAGAGTTATCTTTTAAAATCGAATATTCAGTAACGTTAACATTAATTTAGTCTTTCAAAGTTGTTTGCAAAGCGTCTTTGCATTATCTTCGTGTAAATGTTATCTGTGATACTGCATAATATATATACTAGTAGACACAATATTTAGAAACTTTAAGACGTGTTTATGATTTTAATGAAAACAGAATGTCTTTAAATTTTATAGTTAAATTAAATGATGATTTAGTTACAATAGTGACGTAGATGCTTCTTTTTAGGGTCTTCCGTCTTCAGCGGAAGACCCTTCTATTATTCTATTGTTTCTTTTTCACTTTTCTTATTGTTATTATTAGGGTCTTCCGTCTTCAGCGGAAGACCCTTCTATTATTCTATTGTTTCTTTTTCACTTTTCTTATT
>WFKH01003881.1:59757446-59773926 GCA_016163765.1 Magallana hongkongensis
GATCTCCTTTGTTTAGGGTGGTAGAGAAAAACTTTTTTATGGAAGTAGTAGGACATCTTTTGACATTTTAAAATATAGCCCCTTAACTAATACCTTTGAATAATTACAGAGTTATTGCCCCTATTGTACAAAATGCTTATTATCGCTACTTCTCATAAACCATAAGAGGTAGAGACTTGAAACTTTTACTAATGTATTCAGTACAGTTAGGCCCTCCTTTAATCTTTCATACCGAAAGGGTTCTAGTCCCCCTTCTAGCAATTATAGCCCCTGAAAGTTACTTTATTTTGTTGAATACACTAACAACTTTTGAACCTTACATCGTAGGGCCATCAGACCACTTCGAACTGAAATGTAGACCTTTACCAGTAAATATGGACATAAAGGTCAAAGGTCAAGGTCAAAAAAAAGTTTACATATTTAAGTTATTATTTAATGAAGAGAAAATGTTTTATTAATTATATTGAAACAAAACATGAAAAAATAATGAGGTGGAAAGACCTCTAATTGTTCGAGAACAATTAGTCTACTAGTTTTCTTTACAATTTTTGTGCAGAAGATTTCTCGGAGATGGGTTGTCCGATTTTCGTCAATTTTTCAGAATCGATCTATTATCATTTGAAGTTTGTACCCCATTTTTGATTTTGTAAAAATCACTTCTGGTTTGGACTTATCCGCCGTTTTGTCTTTTTTTCTTTACTTCTTGTCCACGCAACTCCTCAGAAACGAGTAAAGATAGAAAGCTGAAATTTTCATGAATGATAAAGGACATGCTAGTCTAGTCGCTTTTGGAAAAAAAAATTTCCGCAAATTCCGGGTACGGAAGCTAGCTGGGATCAAAATATAGGTCAAAAATTTGCAACGAATTTTCTTTACTCAACGCATCTCCTTAAAAACGATAAAAGATACAATACTGAATATTTGAGGAATTTAAAATTCTGGATCTGATGACATCTTTTTCGAGTTGATTGGACGAAATTTAAATTTTTTAAAAATTTTAAACTCAGTTAAGTCGTGTTAAAATGACATCGGACTAATTTCAAAACATGATATCTAAGTTGCGCTTGCAATTCTGCGTCTAATGACTTTTTCTCGAATTGATTAGATGAAATTTAAAGTATTTGAAAATTTTTAACTCATTTAAATCGCTTTAAAATGACCTCAGACTAATTTCAAAACATGATATCTAAGTTGCGCTTGCAATTCTGCGTCTGATGACATCTTTTTCGAATTGATTGGATGAAATTTAAATTTTTAAATTTTTTAAAACCCATTTAAATCGTGTTAAAATGACCTTAGACTTATTTTAAAACATGATATCTAAGTTGCACTTGCAATTCTCCGTCTGATGACATCTCTTCCGAGTTGATTGGACGAAATTTAAATTTAAAAAAAAAATAAACTCACTTAAATCGTGTTAAAATGACCTCAGACTAATTTTAAAACATGATATCTAAGTTGCGCTTGCAATTCTGCGTCTGATGACATCTTTCTCGAATTGATTGGATGAAATTTAAACTTTTTGAACATTTTAAATTCATTTAAATCGCGTTAAAATGACCTCATGCCTATTTTAAAACTTGAGATCTAAGTTGCGCTTGCAATTCTGCGTCTGATGACATCTTTTTCGAGTTGATTGGACAAAATTTAAATTTTTAAAAATGTTTCAACTCATTTAAATCGTTTTAAAACTATCTCAGACTAATTTTAAAACATGATATCTAAGTTGCGCATGCAATTCTGCGTCTGATGACATCTTTCTCGAATTGATTGGATGAAATTTAAATTTTTAAAAATTTTAAACTCATTTAAATCGTGTTAAAATGACCTTAGACTTATTTTAAAACATGATATCTAGGTTGCACTTGCAATTCTGCGTCTGATGACGTCTCTTTCGAGTTGATTGGACGAAATTTAAATTTTTAAAAAACTCACTTAAATCGTGTAAAAATGACCTCAGACTAATTTTAAAACATGATATCTCAAATGCGCTTGCAATTCTGCATCTGATGACATCTTTCTCGAATTGATTGGATGAAATTTAAAGTTTTTGAAAATTTTAAACTTATTGAAATCGCGTTAAAATGACCTCAGACTAATTTTAAAACATAATATCTAAGTTGCGCTTGCAATTCTGCGTCTGATGACATTTTTCTCGAATTGATTGGATGAAATTTAAATTTTTTGAAAATTTCAAACATTTAAATCGCGTTAAAATGACCTCAGACTAATTGTAAAACATTATATCTAAGTTCCGCTTGCAATTCTGCGTCTGATGAAATCTTTTTTGAGTTAATTAGACAAAATTTAAATTTTTAAAAATTTTTAAAATCATTTAAATCGTTTTAAAACTATATCAGACTAATTTTAAAACATGATATTTAAGTTGCGCTTGCAATTCTGCGTCTGATGACATCTTTCTCGAATTGATTAGATGAAATTTAATTTTTTTGAAAATTTTAAACACAATTAATTCGAGTTAAAATGAACTTAGACTTATTTCAAAATATGATATCTAAGTTGCGCTTGCAATTCTGCGTCTTGTGACATCTCTCTCGAATTGATTGGATGAAATTTAAAAAAATTTGAAAATTTTAAACTCATTTAAATCGCGTTAAAATGACCTTAGACTTATTTTAAAACATGATATCAAAGTTGCGCTTGCAATTCTGCGTCTGCTGACATCTTTTTTCAAAATCATTGGATAATTTATAGGATTTTCGAATTTTTCAAACTCATTTAAATCTAGATAAAATGACACAAGACATATTTAAATCTCAGTTAAAATCTCATATCATCGCTTCTTATGAGAAATCGGACGGAAGACCCACTCGTTGCTCGCAACGAGATCGCATCTAGTTATTTTTCTTTTTTTTTCTTACAAATTTTGTGCACGCGAGTTCTCGGAAATGGCTCGTCCGATTTTCATGAAACTTTCAGATCTAGTAGATATTGATCTGAGCCTTATTGGAAATTTTTTATTTTGATGACGTCATTTCCGTTTTAGAGATATTGACGTTTTAGCGATTTTTAGAGGGTCAGCTTGTCCGTCGAACTCCTCCTAAACGATAAAAGATATCAAATTCAAATTTTCAGGAATTGTAGACGAATTATTGTAGTTTTGTCTAAAGTGAGCCATTAATGTCTGGCGCAAAATGCGCCGAAGCGCGCCTGGACCCGAAAATTGAGATTAAAAAAACGTCGTAATTTTTACTGGTTTTCTTTGTTTATCTCTTTTCTGAAAAATATTTTGTTAAAATATGTTATCTAAAAAAAGTTTATTTTTAAAAGAGTTTTCATTTTATACCAAGAAAAAGGGGCTGGCCCCTAAAATTAGGGGACCAGAGGGCTCTAAAGTCTTTTATCTATAGCCCTTTACTGAGGGATATTTTGTGAAAGGTTATAGAAGCAAATATGTTTATCTCACAAGTATTTATCCAAGCAATGTAATGATTTTATCATGTGTTACGTAATTAGGGGTTTTAAGGGGCCAGAAGTCCAAAATTTCGATCACATATCACAAAATGCACAAATATTTTGAAATGCATTATAGAAGGAAAGTTGCTCAAAATGATGTACTTAACAAAATGCAACCTTCAAAATTTCGTTAAACGGCCCCTATAAGGAGATCAGGGGTCGGCCCCTAAAATATTTTTCCCATATATCTCAAGAATGGTAACGAATTTCTAAACACTTGTTTAATAAAATGTGTTTGAAATTAAAGGACCTTTTAATTGATATCAAGAAAAAGGGGCTGGCCCCTAAAATTAGGGGACCAGAGGGCTCTAAAGTCTTTTATCTGTAGCCCTTTACTGAGGGATATTTTGTGAAAGGTTATAGAAGCAAATATGTTTATCTCACAGGTATTTATCCAAGCAATGTAATGATTTTATCATGTGTTACGTAATTAGGGGTTATTAAGGGCCAAAAGTCCAAAATTTTGATCACCCATATCTCACAAAAGAAAAATATTTTGAAATGCATTATAGAAGGAAAGATGCTCAAAATGATGTACTTAACAAAATGCAACATTCAAAATTTTGTTAAACGGCCCCTATAAGGATATAAGGGGTCGGCCCCTAAAATGTTTTTTCCCATATATCTCAAAAACGGTAACGAATTTCTAAACACTTGTTGAAGAAAATGTGTTTAAAATTAAAAGACCATTTAATAGATATCAAGAAAAAGGGGCTTGCCCCTAAAATTAGGGAATCGGAGGGCTCTAAAGTCTTTTATCTGTAGCCCTTTACTGACAGATATTTTGTGAAAGGTTATAGAAGCAAATATGTTTATCTCACAGGTATTTATCCAAGCAATGTAATGATTTTATCATGTGTTACGTAATTAGGGGTTATTAAGGGCCAAAAGTCCAAAATTTTGATCACCCATATCTCAGAAAGGAAAAATATTATGAAATGTAATAGAAGGAAAGTTGCTCAAAATGATGTACTTAACAAAATGCAACCTTCAAAATTTTGTTAAACGGCCCCTATAAGAAGATAAGGGGTCGGCCCCTAAAATGTTTTTTCCCATATATCTCAAGAACAGTAACGAATTTCTAAACACTTGTTGAACATAATGTGTTTAGAGTTAAATGACCTTTCATTTGATATCAAGAAAAAGGGGCTGGCCCCTAAATTTAGGGGACCAGAGGGCTCTAAAGTCTTTTATGTGTAGCCGTTTACTGAGGGATATTTTATGAGGGTTATAAAAAGCAAAATTAGGTATAATACGTTTATATATCCTAACAATATAATGATTTACTTATGCGTTACCTAATTAGGGGTTTTAGGGGCCAAAAGTAAAAAGTTTAATCGTGTGTATCTCAATTGGAAGAAATGCTAGTATTTAAAAAAGCAACATAAGAGAACTTATAAAAAGCGATGCAGAAAAGCAGTAGTACTCCACTCCTTTTTACAAATCATGTTTTCTTGTCGAAAATCAAAGTCGATGATGTCATATCACCTTCTTAAAATCGGACGGAAGACCTCCTCGTTGCTCGCAACGAGATCGTGTCTAGTTATTATTATTATTCTTCCGCCAGCGCAGTGAAATTTTTGTTTCGCGACTTATCGAAAACCTTTCATTTACGTCGTACTGTTTTCGGAAAATTATGAGGGCATTTGACCCTGCATCTTAAAAACACCTCGCTTTTCGTTACTATTGACGCGGGCGAGTAAAAGTTTGTTATCGCTACTCCTCGGAAGCCGTGACACTTGCGCGTTCGAAACCTTTGCGGATGATGTCGGTCTGGCAAGTAGTCGCAGATCTCCGAAAGACAAAAGGTTTCGCCGTCTCCTCTTAAAACGACTGTCTTTCAAATTTTTTAATTTTTTATGAAAAATTTTAAAAAATGAAACGACAAAAGGTAGAGCCTCGAAACCTCTTGCAGTCATTTTGTTGACCTTTCTGCATGCCGAAAAGGTCAAGGTCAAAGGTCAAGGTCATCCAGAAATGGGAAACGCTGCCTTGCTGCAGAGATTTCTGGGCTTCCAGAGCAGTCGTATTCCGTGAGAGAGTGACCTTGACCTTTGACCTTGACCTCGTGACCTTGACCTTTTGACCTTGAACTATGATGGGCGCCATACCCCTTGAATACTCTTAGCGAGAGGGATCGAGAGGTTCAAAACCATTTGCCTCTGTCCTTCCGCCCACGTCCGGTGTTTGGACCATTTTTATTTTTTTTCACAGAAATGCTGGACTTCATTCCTACACTCTACTGCAGCATTGCGCCAAAGATCAGACCCAAAGGCGAATTTTTAACAAAGATATCAAGTTTACGACTGTTGAGCCTCCAATGCCGTGCGCTGGGCTTCAATGCAGAAAAAAATTCCTACTCCCGATTCCTAAGAGCAACTAACTTGAAAGATGGAGGAAACCTACTTCAAAACTTATATTTTCTGTCAGTCCAATCTTAAAGGCGATTTAAAAATGTCAAACAAGAAATTTTCACGGCTAAAGGCATATATCTCTATTTCCTACATTAAAAATTTCACCATGCCCTCTCTGTCGAAAGTAAATAAAAGCTTCTGCTGCATGTTTGTGTCTTGTTTTTGTTTTAATCCACAACTGGGATAGCATCTGATGAACACACGGCCATTAAAACCCAGAACTTTTCAATTCCCGATTTTATACAAATTAAATTTGCATTTTCTTTTCTGTCTATCATTTTCCCTCAAATTTCACTGAAAATCTGTGTCAGCAACCTGTGCCGATATTTGTTGTACAGCATTCCACGAAGGATAAATCTTTCTTCCCCAGAGTCCCCGAATTCATTTCATTTGAATTTGAAAGAATGCGCATCAGTTAATCCAACGTGACATTCACACACCTTCAAATAGCCGCTCGCGACCAGAGTTTGACCTGGCCTGTTTATTTCATAGTCAACGCTATTCGGCCACATTGTTTACAAGCAGCACTGAATTTTATTAATAACTGATCCAAAAATACTGTCCTCTCAACCAATCGCTAAGCGCCTATCTATTCTAAAGGTTTCACAACATTGGGTATCAACTTCAGATGGATGGAAGAACGCTCCATCTCTTCTTTCTATCATCATCCAAATTCACTACACAACTAAACATTTTTTATCCCATCTCAAGTAACAAGCGACATAGCGTAGGGGTAACGCTCTCTCCTAACAATCCAAGGGTTCTCGGTTCGAAACCCCATACTGGAGATTTTTTTTTTCTTCCCATTTTTACCGATTTCCTGCAAATGATTTGAACAAAACATCAGGACCAATTAATGGTGTAAAGATCTTCTAATTGTTCCATGAACAATTAGTCTACTAGTTATATTTGAATTTGATTTGAGCCACTCTAGGGGCTCCAGGGGGTCATGGTTTTAACAATTTAAAATCCCCACTATATATACAAGCTTTGGTATTAATATTAGTACATGTATTTCTGGTGCAGTGGTTCTAGAGAAGAAGACTTTTAAGAAACATCCTATTTTCACTGTTTTGTGATTATCCCTGTTTTGAAAAAGTTTTCGTCTTGAATTGTAATAATTTAGAATTTCCTTCTTATGCTTTGTACCCAGTTTGAAAAAAAATATATATTAATGGTTCGGGAAAAGAAGTCAAAATCAAAAAATGTAAAAAAGAGTTTACAGACGGACGGACGACAGACAGCAGGTGATTAAAAAAAACTCACTTGAACCTAGAAATCATGATACAATCTACGGCAATACAACATTATCAAATATTTGGGATAACCCGTCTCTTCTGTAGGATACGGGTGATGAAAAAGCTATGTAAGAAATAATAAATGTATGTAAAAACTAGCACTACAAAACCAGCACTAGTGCTTATCTTCAGGCCTGTAACTGCCCGTCTGAAAAAAATCTGATTGACGACCTGGAGGCTACAGTTCATTAAGTGTTAAAAAGTTGCAATTTACGGCGCACAAAATCTTGCGCTAGTGTTGGATTGATTAATGTTTTATCCTGCATATTTTCTGCACAAATATTCGATTCCAAAAAATTCTCGGACATTTTGCAACAGATTTCGACTTTTAAACCCCCATCAACAACCCCATAAAATGGAGCAGAGTAGTTGTGTACATGTAATAATGGTGTCTCTCGATCTGCACGTGTACATGTAAAAATGGTAGCTCTCGATCTGCTCGTGTCCGAATTATTTCAGAACGGTAAATACAAACTTGCAGCTTCACTAGTGCTTTAACTATTAAAAATACTACAGCATATAAGTTAGTTGTTTTGAAATAGTCTGTACTATGTTGTGTAGCCGATCACTTGGCTGTAAAAAGTAAAAAATTGCAAACTGTGTCAAAATCAACCCCTAAAAATGCAGTAGCTTTTACTTGTTCACTGTGTAATGTAATTTGCAATGCTAGTTTTTGACTGAAAAAAAACAACTATTTTTAAATACATAATTAAAACTGATTATAAACACATGCATACATGCATGTCACGAAAAAGTTTTGCATATTGTATAGTTTACCTTCATTCCATGATGAGCAGTTGATATGTAAATTCCTAAATCTCTGACTTGGATTTGAACAAGCCATTGCAGTTTCGTTTTTGCTATTGAAAAAAAGCTGAATTTTCAATCTAAGTTGTCCATGAGAATTCCGATTCCACATAGTGAATTCGCACATTTTGGGACAGGTGGTATTTGCTGTAATGATAATAGGAAAGTTCATTTTCAAGTTAAAGTTCATTCAATACAAACCATACACATTTAATTATTTTTGGATAACAGCATGTAGGTTATTTGGAATACTTGTGCAACTATATCCAATACGATTCAATACGAGTAGAGATATAATTCATACTGATAATATCACTGCATAATAAAAATATATAAATTAATTGTTTCATACTTTTATTCTACTTAAATTCCTGATCAGTATTCTGTATAAGATGATTTCATGAAATTTGATATGTATACACAAAACCCATTAAGTACAAATACGTTTACAGCAAAATCACGGATACTTTTTGTTAACTGCTTTGGAGTCCCAAAAAGAAAAAAAAATAGACACGATCTCGTTGCGAGCAACGAGGAGGTCTTCCGTCCGATTTTAGAAGTTGAGATACATGCATGATCTTGATTTTGCCTTAAAACAGCTAAACATGATATGAAAATAGAAGAAGGGGGGTCTTCATTCTAAGGGGCAGGGACGTTTTTGTTTCAGGTGTAAGAGCTTTGATTGAAAACCTTTAGACCCCTCTTGGTCCCTAATTTAAGGGGCCAGCCCCTTTTTCTTGATTCTTCTTAAATAAAAGGTAATTCTTAACACATTTTGTTCAACCAAGTGTTTAGACATTCGTTACCGTTCTTAAAATATCTAGAAAAGATTGTTTTAGGGGCCGACCCTTTTTCTCCTTATCGGAGCCATTAAACTAAATTTTGTTGGTTGAATATTGTTAAGAACATAATTTTCAGAAATTTCTCTTCAATACTACTTTTCAAAATATTTCTCCTTTTTAAATATAAATGATCAAAATTTAGAACGTTTAGCCCCTTAAAACCCCTAATTATGTAAAATTAAGAAAACTTTTATCATATATGGATAATTAACTCAATGATAAATTTGTTTGGTTATATAATATATTACAAATATCCTCAATAAAGAGCTGTGAATGAAAGACTTTAAACTCCTTTTAGATCCTAATTTGAGGAATCAGCCCCATTTTCATAATATCAAATAAAAGGTCTTTTAATTTTTAACACATTTTGCTCATCAAGTGTTAAGAAATTTGTCACCGTTTCTGAGATATTTGGAAAAGATTGTTTTAGCGGCCCACCCTTTATCTCCTTAACGGGGCCATTTAACGAAATGTTGTTTTTTAAATATTGGTTATTGCATCATTCTGAGCAACTTCTCTTCCATAATGCTTTTCAGAATATGTTTCCTTTTTGAAATATAAATGATCAGAATATTGGACTTCTAGCCCCTTAAAACCCCTAATTACGTAACATATGAGCAAACGTTTATCACGTATGGATAATGAACTGGAAGATGAACATTCTTGCTTCTATAACATATACAAAAAAATTCCCCTGTAAAAAGTTGTGAATGAAAGATTTTAGACCCCTCTTGGTCCCATTTTCTTGATATTAAATCAAAGGTCTTGTTAAAATAAACTTTATTTGCTCAGCATGTTTTAACAAAATATTTTCGAGAAAATGGAAAAAGAAAGAAAACCCGAAAAATTACGGCGTTTCCTTAATCTTAATTTTCGGGACTATGCAAGCTTTTGCGCCTATGAGCCAGACAAATTTGACTGCCTTAAGACACATCTGCATTCTTTTCTCTACCATCCCTGAAAATTTGAACTCAATATTTTTATTGTTTAGAGAGATAACAGGACAAGCAAACCCTCTTGAAAATCACCCAGACGTCAATAACTCAAGAAAGTAAATGATGTCATCAAAATAAAAAAATATATATATAAGTTTTTTGTCAATATCTACCAGATCTGAAAGTGTCACGAAAATCGGTTGAGCCTTTTTCAAGAAATCGCTTGTACAAAAAAGCGTAAGAAAAAAAAAGAAATAATAAAAGGGAACTAGAGCAAAGCTCGTTGCAAAGCAACGAGTGGGTCTTCTGTGAAAGTAAAAAGTAAAAGTTGGCAGTTCCTGCTGGAAGCAGGATTCTAAAATCAATAGCTATAAGACGAACCAAAAAAAATCCGAATGATTCTTGTTATGACTTAACAAAATACGAATTAATAAAAATTTAAACGATTCCAAGAACGAGTTAACAACAAATATTTTGAATAAGTTCAAGTGGTTGTCGACAAAGTGACCCAGTTACCCCTTATCTATTTATTCTTTGTGCAGAAATACTTTCTATTTTGATAAAACAAAACAAAGAAATAAAAGGTATAATTATTAATAATAAGGAATATAAACTATCATAGTATGACGATGACACTTCACTAACCCTTGATGGTTCTGAACAGTATTTTTGCTCCTCTTGATACTTTAGAATTTTTTGCAGGATTATCTGGTTTCAAAATTAACAGTTCAAAAACAAAAATTATTTGGATTGGCGCAAGAAAATTTTTTTTGTCAAGTCTTCAATCATACTAGGTGAAAACTAGATTGGGGATCAACAGAATTCAATTTATTAGTTATTTATTTTTCAGTTGATCTCAATAAAATTGGTGACTTAAATTATGACATACAATTACCAAAGATACTGGCATTGATTCAGGAATGGAATAGACGAATTCTCACTCCTATTGGAAAAGTAAACGTAATTAAAACTCTTATGTTGCCAAAACTTAATCATTTGTTTTATTTCTTTACCAAACCCCAAGAAAGAATTTTTGTCATCTTTCACCCAAGTACTTTTTAGATTTTTATGGAAAGCCAAGTGTGATAAAATCAAGCGAGAGATTGTTACCAAAAAATATTTAAATGGTGGACTTAATATGGTCATTATTGATAACTTTTTAGTATCTTTAAAAAGTTCGTGGATTCGAAATCTCCTTAGAGGAGAGCAATCATGAATTTATTTTTTTTTGCAATTTATATTGATACTGTTGTCAGCAAAAATCTGGATTTTGGTGATGATTTTATTAAGAAACTTTTAGAAAAGACAACCAATAACTTCTGCGTTTATGTTTTAAAATTATGGTTATATGTATTGGCATTATATTTTGGTAACTTACAAAATTCTTACAAGGTTACTTTATCTCCTGTATGGTACAATTCTAAGAAAATGGTTGGTAAGAAAAGTTTGTTTATAAAATACTGGCATGAAAAGAGTGTAAAAATTGTTAACGATTTCTTATATGATAATGGAACTTTTCTATCAAAGGAGATGTTTAAAAACAAATTTAACATTAATCATGTATGTGCAATGCAATATAACAGCATTATAAATGCCATTGAAAAGTTTTTAAGACTTTCTAGTTTCACTAAAGAACTATATCGTTATACTGTAAACGTACTACATTTGGCTGTGTATTCTATTTAGCGGTTTTGGCGGAATGCGGCTTCCGCTAAATCAAGTACATCGCTAAAGGCCATTCATACATGTATAAGAATAGCCACATTCAGGAATACGCTAATTCAAATCTACGCCAACTTGTTCAAAAAATTATTTCCGCAAAATATCGTACACGCCAAATACAATACGTTTACAGTACTTTCGGTCCGGTTATACCATTATACTATGAGCCATTGTTCTTTTATAAAAAATGTACAAATATTATATATAAAAATGTTAACACTAAAGACAAAAATCCTGCTTCTATTGTCAGATGGAAAGCTGAAATATCACTTAATTGTTATTTAGAAAAAAAAAAAACTACTTATGATGTGTTCAAACTATGGGTTTTTTTTTTTTTTTTTTTTCAAACTTTCATTTACAGGTTCATATCTTCACATATATTTACATTACAGTGCATTACATTGCACACACATTACATATTCACTTCATTTAAGACAAATATATAAACACCATCACATTACCGTAGATAAACATGTAAAATGTACATAAAAATATATACAGCGACAGACAGACATATCTATACACAAACAATGTCAAATAATTTCTTTAATTAACTCTTTATCCATGGAAGTTTAAATATTTTAGGTTGGGGGGGGGGGGGAGGGATGAAAGAGAGGGGAACACTAGCTTTCAAAAAGTCATATATATATATATATATATATATATATATATATATATATATATATAGGTATAAATAAGTAGTAATAAACTTATAATTGCATTTGCAATAATTTGCTTGTATTTACTTTGCAGCTTTTGTAAACATATTTTATAACATATCACAAATTGTTTACCAATGCTTTTCATACTCAGCAGACTTACAATTCTTAAGCAACATTAGTTTTTCAATATGTAATCTATCAGTGACAGTTCGTTTTAACATGAGCATAGAAAGTTTTGGGACATTCTTATATTTACTGGCAAAAATAAATTGTTTCACTCTAAGAATCAATAAGTTTTGTAGTCTATACATATTTCTATTTTTGAATTTACCAAAAAGTATTGTTTGTTTATCAAATGTCATAATAAAATTGAATTTGCTTCTTAACCATTCTTCAAAGTAGTGCCATATTTCTCTGACATGAAAACAGTCAACAAATAAATGTTCAATAGTTTCTATATCTTCATTACAGAAAGAGCATGCTGATGAATTAATAATATTGAGTTTAAAAAGGTATTCATTTGTTGGCAAAATCCTATGTAAAATCTGGAATTGCAACCATTGAAATTTGGATTTTTTTGAGGTTTTAAATTGGAGTTCAAAAATTTTATTCCATTCTATATCTGTATACACAAATCCAGTATCAGTCCACTTCTTTATTGAACGAATTGAATCTTTTTGTTATGTTATTGATGAGTACACAGTACACATCCTTACATCCTTTGCTTTGTTTGTAAAAAATAGGGAATTTGGAATAAATGGTCCATATTCTACCTTATTATTGTTTAAGGCTTTCAATCTCTCTAAAATTGACTCTTTCAAACCCATATATTCTAAAAAATTTGTCTTAACTTTCGAATTTCTGAGAGTTTCAAGACTTATAAAATTGCCTTCATCTGTCATCAAATCCTTAATAAATTTATAACCAGAGTTAAAGTAACTCTTTATAAAAATTGATGAGTTATTAATTATAATATTAGGATTAAACCATATATGTTCATTAAGCACTTTTATGTCATTTTGGCTATAAGACTTAACAATTCTAACCCAGTCTAATAGAACTTGTTTCCAAAAGTTGTTACTTATCTTATTGCATATAATGATAATAAAGTCTAAACCTTTTTCCCATAGGGTTTCTATTTTTAATCCTAATTCTGATTCAAAAAGTTTTACCCACTTTGTATTTGAGTGTATTAGTCTTCTTATCCATGTAAAATTTAATGCACGCACAAATTCCATATAACCTATCATTTTTAACCCCCCATATCTGTAATCTTGAATTATAATGTTTTTCTTTACCTTATGGACCTTGCCTCCCCATAAAAAACTGTAAATTTCTTTCTCAAATTGTTGCAAGTATTCTACACTAGGGTTTGTTATAGTTAGGATTAAGTGGTTAGGTTTTGGTATTATCAGTGTTTTAATCACTATTAATCTTCCCACTGTTGTAAGATTTCTGAATTTCCATTGCTTTATCACACGGCTTATTTCTAAAAATTTTGTTGGGTAATTTAGTTCAACCATTTCATTCAAATCAACAGAAAATTTAATACCAAGTATATAAAGTGGGATTGTTCCAATCCAGCTTCAATCGCGAGTGGTGAAAAACTTCTTTTGAAAATTTTTTACTTCCGATCCATACCATTTTAGTTTTAGAAAAATTATTTTTTAGACCAGATACACAAGCAAAATAATCAAGTTCTCTTAGAATACCATCCATGGACTAAGGCGATCCATCAAATATTATTGAAGTTTCATCAGCATATTGCGAAAGTTTGTATTCTTCCCCATCAATTTTAATTCCCCGAATGTCTCTATTATTCCGAATCAAAATTCCTAGAACCTCAGCACATAACAGAACAAGAGGCCCATGGGGCCACATCGCTCACCTGAGCAACAATGGCTTTATATAGTTGTTCAAAGGATATTGTGCTATATGGCCTCTCGGTAGAATAACAAAAAAGAATACCAAAAAGTATCCAAATTTTACACTTCTTTTCATACACTTAATCTCTAACATTGTACCTTTATGAATTACCATTTTTACCAAAAACAAGATCCTATGCAAGATATAAAACAAAATTTTTGGTAGGGGTACACTGTTAACTTCCTTCCCCCCCCCCTCACTTTATAAAGCGATCAAAATATATGAGAGCATGCATATAGGTACATTTTCTTCTTCAACTACTAACTAGTTATTGTATTTTATTAAAAAAAAATCCTATATGTGAAAGAAGAAAATTGTACCTCAATGGACTCAAATTAAAAACATTCAAAAATTTAATTGGTCTTCCGCATTATAAACGATTGTTGTTTACAAGGCGTGAACTCGTGTGCCGTTTTATAACCTTACTCACTTGATCGATGAATACACTGTACACTCGAATGAAAAATGTTGTCATGTGATATGTTAAAGAGCTATTATAATCAATGCATAGGCGTCGGAACCAGGGGAGGGGCTAAGCCCCCCCCCCACCCCACCTTTTTTGCAAAGTTAGACATAGCCGACTCAAAATCCTTTTTTTTGCTTGTCCACATTTCTGATAAGCTCTAGCCACCCCCCTCCCCCCCACCCAACCCACTTTTAACTTTTAAAATAGCTTCCGACGCCACTGCAATGTATTGACAGGCGTATCACTCTATTATACTAAGGCCCACCCTTTATTTTCATCTTTATTCAAATGCGATAATACATTTATCCCCGTAACAGTAATGTTTTAAACTGTTTTAAAGAGGTCGTTTTTAATTTAATTGTGTCTGAAAAACCATCAAAGTTGGTGTAGATTTCATATAATTCATCGTATAAGGTGGGGGCCCCAGAAAGTAGTAACAGCATATGATCCTTTTAATTTTTCTGTACAAGTATTTAACGTTTAGCGAGACATTTCTAGTGATTAATCAAACTTTCCAAAAATTCCAAAATACAGGCGATAGTTCCCCTCAAGTTAAAAAGCATAATTAACGAAAATGAAACGAAAATCAAAACAAGCTAAAATCACCGTCACAAGATAAAATGTCAACGCATTGAAATATTTAACCTCAATTTACTTCACAAAATCGGCACAAATATATTTTGCATGTTTCAAATATTCTCTTCGCACGTAAACTGTTGCACAACAAGCAAATTCATCTTTGTCAGTTTAACCCGTTTGTCATGCGTCAAACATGGCTGCTTCCAAGAAAAGAACTTTCGTTTTCAAGATATGGAATACTGAACCCGAAGTTATTAACTGATTGACCATGATTATCTCTTTATTATTATTTTCGTAAATTACTCAAATTTGAAGAGAATTAGCCGATAATTTTTGCAATTTATATTTTCCTTTCCAGAAGGATTATTTGTGCTAAATTACGTTGAATTTTACTCAGTAGTTCTTGAGAAGATTTTTTTAAATGCACCCCCCTTTTTCTACAGTTTTGAGGTTTTCTCCGCTTTGATTAAAGATCGGTCTTTCATTTCTGCAATTTATATTTCACCATACCATAAGGATACTTTGTGCCACATTTGGTTGAAATTGACTCAGTAGTTCTTGAGAAGAAGATTTTTTTAAATGCACCCCCCTCTTTTTTTTTTTTTTTTACATTTTCGAGGTTTTCTCCGGTTTGAATAAAGATCGGTCTTTCATTTCTGCAATTTATATTCATCATACCATAAGGATACTTTGTGCCAAATTTGGTTTAAATTGGCCAAGTGGTTTTAGAGAAGAAGTTCAAAATGTGAAAAGTTTACAGACGGACGGACAGACAGACAGACGGGCAGACGGACGGACAGACGGACAGACGGACGACGGACAAAATGTGATCAGAAAAGCTCACTTGAGCTTTCAGCTCAGGTGAGCTAAAAGATATGGGGAAATTGGGTCACCCTGCCTACATCCTCTTTGAGGAAAAAAATAATCAGAGGCAATTCCATTTTGTATAATGCAGGATTTAATATCCTTATAAAAAGTTTGAATCCAGTTTTTGATCGAAGTCCCAAAACTAAAAAAGTCCAGTGTTTGGTAAATAAATTTCCAAGAGATAGTATCAAATGCTTTTTCAAAATCAATTAACATTAAAAGGCCAGGGATCTGATTTTGTTCGGTATATTGCATTATATCATAAATCATTCTTACATTTTCTCCAATAAATCTACCTTTTAAAAACCCATTTTGGTCTTCATTAATTAATTTATATAACACAGTTTTGTTAGCTATGTTAGCTATGCAACCTGAAGCAATTTTATATAATACATTAAGAAGGCTAATTGGGCGCCAGTTTTTTAAAAATTGTTTTGGTTTTCCTGCTTTTGGTAAGCATGTTATAATACCTAGTTTATTCGATT
>WFKH01003881.1:59807229-59826911 GCA_016163765.1 Magallana hongkongensis
ATATATTACTCTAATCGCAAAATGTTATATTTTTGTGACAACTAAATATTGGCAACTTGAAATATTGCTTATTTATCCCTACCACAAACAAATCGTCTTTTCATAGAAGGAACTCTCAGTAATTTGTTGAAAGTCAATTTCTCTCAAATTCTTTTGCAGCTATTCATGTACGGATATTTTGTCAAAAAGATTTTGTAGTCTAGTTGTTAATAAATGAGCTATTATGCATTATTTTTCTAACTTTCTTAATTCGCTTAAATATTTGCAGGATGAAGTTCTGCTATTCAGTCAACTGAAAGGTGTCTGAAGGATTACTAACAGATTACTGAATGACATAGCTCTGCCATTCAGTCACCTTTCCAGATCTTTCAGTTAACCTTCAGTAGACTGAATTGAAGAGCTCCATCCTGTGTTTTATATTTGACATGCTTTCGATTGTCTAGAGTCATTTTCTCTTCTATCTAGAAAGAAAGATAGATTTTAATATTTAGTTGAAACTAGATTATGTACTATGAAAATATCCTGGGATGCACAATTGTCCTGAATTATAACTTGGTACATAGATTGATTCTTTTTGTATTATAAATAATTCTCAGTATCACAATTGGTTTTTTTTTATGTTTGTAGAAAATGTAACTTTCGAGTTCTACACTCTGCCTGATAATAAGTTATATCCAGAACTGTATGTCGGAATGAGAACCGATGTTACAGTTGTGGCTATTTATCCAGTGGGAGTGTACGAAAACATTACCATCAAATTAAAGGACAGAAATCCAGGGCAGTTCTTTGATGTGACAGATGTGTCTTGCAAACATGGATCTTCAATAAACAGTTCAAACGAATACAAAATTCAGGACAGAATAGGTCTTGGGGTTAGCATAACTATTTTACCATTAGTTGTATTTGAAACTTCATATTACAAATTCAATCGTTCAGTCTTTTAAAAATATCATTGTTCATTTTGCATCAGGGTTTAATGTATGTAAAAGAATAAACAAGGATCAAGAGGTTACTATTGGAGTAATGAAGAGTATTAAATAAAATAAAATGATTAAATCTGCAGGATTCATTAGTTTTTTGGTATGTAGGAATATATATGTAAAAAAAATTGAAAATAAAAAACGACATCGTATTCTAAATAAGATCAACAATTTTGGTCAGAAGGTCGAATTTGGACAATTGTTTGCGTTAGCAGTGTGACACTTTATTCTTTTTTGTGTTTTTATATAGCAAGGGTTTACACGCTTTCCTATGCTCGGCAATGTACACGAATTGATCAACGTATCAACATCCGACGAGGTGGAAAATCGACAGGATTTATGCAACTTTACCATATTTCTACACAATGCAAATGATTTGAAGGACGTTGAAAACATAAGTTTAACAGCATCTTTGGAAATACTGGGGGACAACTTTACACTTTTTAGACAAGTTACTTTTTCCGTCATACCAACTGTTTTGGTAATGCTTTCATTGCTTGATCTTAATTCCTACTTTTCTAAAAAATGATTTTCTTTGTTCATTATTTGACTGTTAATAATAGTATTATTCATAAATCAGGGTGTTTAGTTTCTTCTTCAAAATAAGTTTCCTGTTTGATTTTTTGCTAGTAGTGCATAATTATTAAGATTCTTTTGACAATTCAAATTCCTAATAACTTTTAATTAAGTCAATCCTTGGACTATCTTATCAAAGGTTCATGTAGTGTTGAAGAAGTTTAAGATTTAATGTTGTCTTTAAAACACTATTTTTATTACTTTTAGAAATTAAATAAAACTGCTTTTTGTGAACTGTTCCCTTCGGTGCCTAAAATAATCCAAGCTGAGAAATATATACAGAGTAAATTCAAATTCAGATGTTGGATTCCTCTCTACAGTCCCCATATAGAGGTCATCATTTCAGATGAATCTGAAACGCCATATACGTCTGTTGTCTCTTTGTACAACAAATTGTCAAATTTTGGATCTAACTTTTTACCAGTATGTATGAATTTTTAGATATTGTTATGTATTTACTAAACACCTGTAACAATTTCATGACAATTATACATGTAACATATAAAATTCAAATCAAAAAATACATTTTAAACAGCATAATGTAAAGTGTTTGATAGAGAGGTCTTTCACTTCACATATCACACTATCTTAATTGCGTTAAGTATTGCGATATAATAACATGAAACTCGTAAATATTTTGTCTACAATATATTAATGTGTATCTTATATTAGATTTTGCCAATTTAAAATTGTAGAATTATTCATCCTTTATTTTAAAATCAGTTTCTTAATCTAAGTAATTTTGAATGCATATAATTCCTTTGATGGACATTAAATTTCCTCGTATTTATTCGTTAAATCAGTTCACTTATTCTTGATTTTTCTTTCATTTTTCTTTATTGTTCGTTTTCTTTGTTGAAAGGGAGCACAGTCGGGGTATATCTTCTATGCATGCAGTCACATGGCCATTAGTCCTAAAGCCTTGACACACACCTTATCAAAAGAGTGGGTAAACCGAGGTATTGGATTTACAATGTACAATTTTTTTCTTAGAAAATTTAACACATTCAGTGTTATTTATAAAATAACTGCATTACTATCTCGTTTGCAGTTTAGAAAGAATTTTAGTTCGCTGTATAGGAATTGAGAGAGTGGGATATTTTATTTAATTTGCTAATTTGTAAGCTGCTCCCGTAATTTATGGTTCTAAATGTTAATGTTATATGGCACTTTAGAATATTATTACACAAATGAAACAACGGACGATGATATTGTGGAGTTTTTGGCATCAGCGACGCTTTCGGAATCCGCCATTTTTGGTGTCAACTATACCTTAAGGATAAGTGTTCTAATCGATAAAATCCATTTGTGGAATACTACTGTCATCTTGACTCCAAAGGAATTATCAACAAACGTAAGATCCAAAGTTAATGAAAAAAATGTGTGCATATTGATTTTAATATTTTTTATCATACACAGAGGATAACTGAACTAGCCAAAATTTGTTAGTGAATTATAAGGAAGAACATCGCAATCAGTGCGGCGTCATTGAAAAAGTAAAAAAACCCATATTTCACCAATTTTTGCATCTCTGGTCTCGTCATGCAATATTAGTTTTGTAATTTTTTGCAAGTTCTTGTATTATAAATGCATTTTTTTTATTAGGACACGTTAACATATGCCATCAACATGTACAGAGATGATCTGGATGTAATATACCCCTCTAGTAAATTATCTATATTTCTTAAGGTCTTCGTTCCAAAACTCCATTCAAACGTCCTTCATATGAATATTTCTACTAAGGCGCAAGCGGAAAACAAGGATCCCGCTCTTGTTATAGAAACGATAACCAAATTTAACGAAACTGTTAGTATTAGTTGTCATTGTAACACAATTTATCCAGATTACCAAACTGGTATCTCCGGCATTCAGAATATAGCAATTGTAAGAATGACTTTTCTAAACCCTGCGACACTAGCATCTGGCTATGTTATTTATCGCATTGAACTTAGTGTACATTCTGCAAACATAGGAGATATTCATTTGGTGATTGTTGAAACTAACAATCAAGTTGTCGAACACCGAATCCAACTAAGTAGTCCTCTGGTATTTCAAGACACGAACGGAAACATTTTAACTGAACTAAATAAAGTGCTGGACAAAAACTACTCATCATGTATTCGCCTTCCGGTATTGGAGAACACTCCACCTTTGCTTCTGATAAAGCTTAATTTAGCGTGGTTGAGAATTATTCCTGCAACCTACAATATTACAATAATTGGAGAATACATATCATGTCAAAAACATGGACAGAGAAGTTTACAGGTCAGTAAAATTTACGACTCAGCCAAGTCTCTTTATTTTGATGTCTTAATATGTCTTGCACAACGTGTTGCAACAATTTTTATTTCTGCTCTCTACCATTATAAAATGTTATCAAACATCTTTGTCAAGCATCATTAATGGGAGCACTAAAATTATAAAACATAGAGAATTGAGCAAGTATAGTAAAGTTTGAGGATGCATTATTTCTTCGTGGCCAAGCATATAAATTTCAAGAGACATAATTACTCGGCATATTTGTTTTTCTCATCACGCACTATTAGATATAAGGTGGAATGGGGCACCTCAATATTGTGACCCACTTCCATCGAAATAAACAATAAAATCAAGCATCATTTTTTAAACTTTTTCCCCCAAAAATTGTTATTTAACAGCCTAGCGCAATAGGTTAGAGCGTTAATTACGATTCTGTAAGTCACGAGTTCGAATCACGCTGGGGACTTTAAAATGTTTACTTTTCCAAAACATTTTAAAACATATTTTCTGATCAAATATTGTAAAATTTGAAAAAATTTAAAACAGTTAATGTACTTTTCTTATAATGTTCTTTTATCCACATTAATTTTGACAGGCCCTATACCACCTTAATATCTGTTAAAAATCAATAAAAACCTTTATTACCTCATTACTTTGTATACTTGCCTTTAATCATTTATATTTCGATTCGTCTGCCTCGATTTGTTTCAAATTATAGGTAATCAATTTAGAAGGAATGTATATTTTTCAAAACAACCAAAATATAAGACATAAACTGCTTTTTGTATAATATGTTGCGGTACGGTTATCCAGTGTTCTCTGTTTTAATCCTGTATCAGTTTTATTTTAGTGAATTCTAATGTTCAAAACCTGACTGAATATTTTTAACAAAGAGTTTGTACATGTAAATCTTTGAAACTGATTTTCACTTTATCCACTACAATTGATGCAACGATTAAAAATGAAACACAGTATTGTTCCGTTGTCATCCTCCTTTAATATCAATGTATTATAATCTCTTTTGTTCAAAGGTATCCACAGCGAGTTCATCAGGTGGATTTAGCGGTAAGGTGGCATTTTGTGAGTTGTTAACTGAAAATGCAATTTCTGAGAAAAAAGAATGCACGTACCTATGCCAATGTCAACAAGAAGTAGAATGCCAGGAAATAGTGATATTCATGGCTAACCAAGAAAAAACAACTTGGAGACTCTGTGAATTGATCGCAAATAATGTAGTGTAGAACTTTATTCATAACTATTAATGTTTGTGGTGATTTATTTTTCTGTACTGTTAAACATCATATGATTTGGCTTCTCACCTACTTAATATACAAATAAACGAAACTGATATTTTTTTTTTTTTTTTTTTTTTTTTTTTTTTTTGAATTTTTAAAATGTATGACAGAGATTGAGTGTTATAATCAACGATATCAAATCTTACTTACCGACAATGTTCTGTCTGAAGAATATATAGTCAATATGAGAAATCAGTTTGCAATTTCTTAGTATTTTTTAAGGTTAGGTAGATCAGAATTTAAAGTGTTTCTTGGATAGGAAAATATGGCTTATAACATGAATCATTAACATAAAAAATGTTATATATTCGTATATCAAAAATACATTTAGAGTGAAAATATATTTTTTTGGACAAATCCACGTAACTTGAATATAAGCGAAAAATGACGCTGTTTACTTGTTTCTTATATAGGTATAATGTGTTAGTGTATTTTTGGTCTAATTGAATTAGAATCGGTGAAAGGGATAATGGAAAATAAGCAGAACTAAAACAAAACATTTTATGTTCTTGTTTTAATTCTGTTTAGTTTAGTTTCTGTTTGTTTTCTGTTGATGATGATTCATCAGAATTGATAAGCTGGAACATTAGCTGGTAAATGTGATGCAATACGAAAAATAAACCACATAAAGCAAAAGGTAGAACAGTAGGTTAAACAGAAGGTAAAATTACCCTCTGATAAGACAGATAACTTCTACAGAAAGTACTCTCACTTTGTTTCTGTTAACTCACAATTATTACAGGCATGTAGCGACAAGGGAGGCATTGCTTCGCCCAAGTTTATTTTGAAATGCGACATTTATAAGAATTCACATAAAGAAAAGTTAATTTTTCACGAAACTGATCCCCCACTTTTGGCAGGGGGTCAAAAATTACAGAAAACTTAAATAATTACACGGAACTGAACACATAGATTAACTTTTTAATAATAAAGAAGACACCCCCCTCCCCCATTGATTAGGATCTTTTAAATTTTAACTATATCCATTGACCAATACTTACATGTACAAAGCATTTTTGATATTTTAGACCAGAGAATCTTCCGATATAAAATCATTTCTCTCTTTATAGTTAGTTAAAAGAGGTAAATGTATTGTAATTGAAAAAAAAACACGACTTAGACAATTGCATACTCTAGACTTAGCTTGCATTATTTTAAACTAATACAATTTCTAATTTCTAAAATTGAATCAGGGTTTCTATTCTGAGAGAGCAGATGTGGGAAAACAAAATTATATATAAAGAAGCTCTTTTTTCTGTTATACAGCGCTTGGAAAACATTTTTAAAATTATATATAATTTCCAGTATTTTCAATAACAAACAAGTTTCTGTCCGATTTCGAACGTTAAATCGTTTTGATGCTTTGATTAAATATTTTTAATTAATCAAGTAATGAAAAATGATCTTTTAAGCATATCGCTGTTCCCTTATCTTTTAAGGTGCCTATAATATTATAAGCAATAACCATGAACATATACTGTGGCTTCATCAATATTATTGGGAATCAATTTTTGTGAATTGAATGAAAATCAAATTTTCAAGAATACGTAGATTCGTGCACATTGATCCTATTGATAAAATGTGTTACTAAAAATTGCACTTTGATGAAAATTTTAACATTCCTGGATCAATTCAACAATAAACTCAACGAAAATTGATATTCAACGAATACTGATGAAACCACTGTACAAGGTTTATATAATTCTAAGACCGTATAATCTACATAATTACTTTGTGGTCCATCGGGCTCAAGTTAACCAGCCCCTCTCTTCTTTTATTCATCGCAGGACAAGACAACGTGATCGAATCTCTTAATGGAAGATCCCTTGCCGTCAAAGACACGAATTGAATTTGGTTCCTCGATTTTTAACACCAATTTGTCTGGTTCTTTGGATTTTAATTGTAAAAGATCAAATTGATGACAAAATTATATAAACACAGGAACGGTAATCTGGATTTTTTATTGTTTGTAGGGAAGTCTTCATTTTTATTCTAGCTTCTTAACGCTAAGACGGCCAATTATGTGAAACTTTTTTTTTTAACATTGTCTTTCCGTACGCAAGAACATGCTAAATTATCAAAGAAGATTGCGTACTCTTTTTAGTTTTGTATGATGTTACATATTACACCTTATCTAATATTCAAAAACATTTATGACACTCAACTTCTTTGACAATATTTATCGATGACTATATGTTGTATTTTTATACCCAATAGCTGATTACTTATGGAAAAATTAAATGCTTTCTTTGGTGCTCCAGGTGGGTATGCAGCTGGTTAGCTAGCTTTGCAGAATATATACATAACCAGCGTAAGCGGGTTATGTTTTTTTTCCTGCAGTGATTAATTACACTGTGCCGGATAATTATACCAGTGCCAAGGTGGCATTTTTGCACCCGTTTAATATGCAGATTCCTAAAAATCCATATATACCAAATGATAGACCATTGTCTAGAGAGTATATAACCACTTTTGTCTTTAGTGTGTTTTACCTGACAGGTGAGAATTTTACCTTTAAAAATTAATATCCCATAGGAAAATAATAATTCCCATAGGAGAAATGATTCTCCTACAGGAAATATTGACAATCCTATAGGATCCTATAGGATTTTCTAAAAATCCTATTGGAAATATATTTTCTATACGAGAATGGTATTTCCTGTAGGAATTGGATTCAGGTACTTTTCCTACAGGAAATTAAGATTTCCTATCGGATTTTATCGAATCCTATATGAAGTTCTTGTATTCCGATAGGAAATTTCAATTTTTCTATAGGAATATTGTTTTTCCTGTAGGAATTTTATTTTTAAAGGTAAATATCTCACCTGACAGGTGAGATACAATTGATAACAAAGGTGGTTGTAAACTCTTTAAGCAATGGTCTATCATATGACATATTTGAATTTTTCGATATATGCAGCTTAGACGGATGCAAAAATGCCACCTTGGCACTGGCATAATTATCCGGCACAGTGTTTAATACGCCCATCGATCTATAATCAATCCACAGAAAGTCAAAACCAATTATTTGCACCTAAAGTACAAAATGACATCTTACACATTATTTATTATATATATATATTAGATAAACTAATAAGCTGATATACAGGATTTTATGTTCTTATTTAAAGTTTTATAATGAAATAAGGATTTAAATTTTTTTTTTACACGCTATTTTATGTTCAATATACTTTAGTTATGCTATGTCCTTACGTACTTGGGTTAAAGAAGGGCATCGTTTTAAGGAAAGCAACGATATCCGTTTTAAAACGTTTTAAAGTTTTGCGTCTTTAACTTAAAATATATTTCTTTGCATGATCATATATGTATCTTTCGAAATACATCTTTTGGAATTTTCTTTAAGGTCCTAACCAGCATTACTTCAATTACTTTATATGCTTTTACATGTAACCACAATCGCTTATTACAACTATATAATAGAAAAGGTGTAAAATTATTTTTGCAAACCAATGATTCTTACTTTTTTCTGTCCGGGGCCAGGAGAGAGAGAGAGAGAGAGAGAGAGAGAGAGAGAGAGAGAGAGAGAGAGAGTGAGAGTGAGTAATGCCCCACATACCCAGTCAATACCTGTATAATGATATTTCACAACCGAATGGTCGTCCATAAGTTATTGAACAGTTTTGTGGTAAACTTTCGCAATAAGTTCATGTACATGTAAATAGATGTACATGTAAATTGTGTTGTATGTATAAAGCCTATGGAAACCCAATTGACATCATTGCATGCTACACCATGTACTTTCTAAATGTAGTTTGTATTTTATCTACATATGCACGAGTATTTATTACATAATTCATCAATGGCAGTTCGTCTTGTAATTCATTTGTTCCCATGATGAACACCATATTTCATTTGAACCTTAGGTTTAGATTGATTCAAATGATTGGGAGGATCCTCAAATGCAGAAATTCAATATGTCCATGATTGATGCCTCTATATAATGGCACATAGCTTACTATGATGCCTGACTGGTCCACATTCAGTTATTTATAAAGCCCACTATATGACAAGTACCAATATGTTGACATTATGAAATATAAATGAGCTAAATCTTCAGCGAATCAAATCACAACAGATTTTCTATAAACCAGCAACAGGTTAACTCATAAATTGTCTACCCTAGCTCTCTTCATATACTGTCACACAAGTGCTTATTGATAAATAGATACCAACAAAATAACAACCAAACCAATTTTTTTTTTACTTATATTATTTGCATTTTATTGGTCAAATAATTATATAATTTTTTTTTCACCTGAAAACATCTTTCCACAATTGTTAGAAAATTTAATTTTTTTTTTTTACCCTGATGAGACCAGTTTTGATGGTTATAAATATAAAAAATATGACCAAGTCAACATCTTCCATATCTTAATTAGAGACAGCACTTACAATATGCAATGCAAAAAATATAATTTTTTTATATAGTATTTATAGGTAAAGTTTTATAATACTAATCATGTACAAGAGTAGAGAGTATTATGCAATTCATATATTATATATACATATGATTTTTTAAAAAAAAAATGGAAGAATATCTATGATTACAAAATAAGAAAACAAAAGTGGGGTCTAGTGAATTTTAATGGAGAGGAGGAATCTGCATGGGATGGCATGGGATCATTAACAATACAGCATTTGAGAATAGCAACTTTTGTGCTCTGAACTATGTCCAGTATCTAAATATTACAACATTGATTTAATTGAGGATGCTGTATTAAAACAATTATGTACATAGGTTTACGAAAAATATTTTCTTCAGAGATTTTGAAAAATAATTACAGCTAGTTCAAACAAAAGGTGATAACCTTTAAAACAAATCAGAATTTTAATGGATACTTGTAAATTATCTACAAGCATCTTTGACCACTGGCCAATAAATACACTGCATTACAGTTAGCACTATACATCGATGACATACTGAAATGACACACAAATTCAAATAATTTGGAATGAAAACAGAAAACAAAGACAGAAATAGGAAATTATTAAACACCCTAATGGTTTCAAAGTTATACATGTACTGGTACCTATAAATAATATCCTATTTCAAACACAGGTGGAATCTTAAATATCTATATTTCAAAAAAAAAATATCATCAAAAAAAGAACTTTCAAGATAACGTTCATTCACTCCCTTAATCTTAAGAAACCATCCAATATTTGTGTAGATTTCATATGCTCAAAATGCTTCTGTGAAAGGTTCCCTTACGGCTTTACAGCAGCCATGTGTTTACAGCCATGTGTTTACAGCTGGTTTACAGCTGGAAGTTTGAGGCCCCCTGACGCTTTGTGGACTGGGAGTATTCGGAATATGCGGCGACACGCTCCTGGTCTGGAACTGTCACGACTGGCTGGATCGGCATGGAGCGCTTAGACATAGTTTCTGCCGAGTATCCGTTCAGGTCAGCTGGGGATGAAAAATGATATAATCATTATTTTAAAAGCAACTGAAATCAATATTGTAAAGGGCAATATTTTAACAGGATGCTGGATTATCAATAGATTACCAGTACCAATCATATCTACCAAATTTTTTTTTTTAAATATGATTTAAAACTGCATTTTATAGCCTTAAACTTTTGTTTCATTATTGAAAAAAAAAGCAACAAGTTTAGCGTAAAGATTTTTGACATTTTCTTTATCTCTTCTCAACTTGTAGGAGATATATAAAAATAGTTCGAAAATAATTAGGGTCCAATTATACATATATTTACATGGGCATTAGTGACTAAAGACAGGATTCATGACAACATGCATACTCATCATTTAATTGTTTTTATAATAATTAATAGCCCATTAAGATTTAAATGAGCATTATAAAATGATAGTGAAGGAAAAACTATCGGCTCACAAAGATAGAAGTCCTCTCCCATCTATAACTACAGGACATATAGACAAATATATTACACTCTTAAGGTAGATGTTATGCAACTCTAACCTATGAAACTGTTTTGTTTACTGCCAGTCTTCAGCAATAGTCTGCTGCAAGTTTGCAGCTAACAAAATTGTTTGCAGGAACAAAATATTCTTGTATGAAAAAGATTGCTGCTTAAGAATTAACTGATGCAGTAGAATCGATTGTTTTAATCTTTATAATAATAAATGTTTGTGGCAATGTCTGCAGCAAACTTACAGCAACTACGTATTTGCAGAAAGACATTTTTTGGTAAGGGCACTCCCCCTTCCAACTGAATCAGTAAAGACAGTTCCTTGTATATACCAAAAGATATTTAATCTTAGTCCATAGTCTATGATGTTGAATGAAAAAAGTGTATGGTTTTATATTAAAAACCTTTTACATTGCAAAAATTAAATAACTAAACTTAGGCCACACCAATATAATTTCTTGTTTGTCGGACATTCAGTGAAAAAGGGTACGAGCAGGCGAGCGATTAAATATATTATAATAAAAATTATTATTTTTTGTAGTTGAAAGTTTTAGGCGGTACATAAATAAATTTGAACGAATGGTTATATTTCTTCTACTTGATTCTGATTTATAAATTAAAACTATTTAAAATGCGAAAAAAAGAGTGGAAATAGAACAGAACAGAGCGCAGAATTTCCTGGATGCGGGAAATTAATAGTAATATTATTTGTATAGTTTTATTCAAATACGAGCGCACGGGGTCCGACGAACAAGAAATTATATTGGTGTGGCCTTAAGTAACATAGTTACCATTACCTTAATTTTTGCAAACTTTGTGGACATATGGGAAAAAAAGGGTTCGATATACATGTGCACTTTAAATTTTACTTACATTTAGTGACAGCTCCAGATGCTGTGCTGTAATCCAGCTTTGCCCGCTTGGCAGCAAGGAAGAAAGCCAAGATTGAGAGAATAGCAGCATCGAAAATCCCCAGAATGGCCAGGATGTAGGCCCATCTGATGTTACAGGCCCCAAGGCGGTACTCTCCCGAGGACTCGCCGCAGATCTGTCTGACCTCGTACTGATTCCAGCCGCTTGGGTAGATCACACAGGCCAAAAACATGAAGACCGCTGTAGAAAAAATATGATATATAACTATGCAAGAGGAAAAGTTGTTGAGATTTTCAGAAAACTAAATTTAATCATGAAGATACTGCACATCTTGACATTAGATTTAGTGTCACGTACTACATACTTACATGATAATAAAATTACCGAAAATAGGGCTCAAACCCCTCCGGCAAATACTAAACTGAACTGACATTCTAAACAAAACATTTAAGTATATACCAGCATAATCGACATTTAACCTAATTTTAATTCAAATAATAGTATAATTTCATAATCAAAACTATTATAGTTCATGCTCAGACTGCTACACATACAAAGTGTAAAATTCAACGTTAAAGTTCTTTAAGTGTACATGAATGTTCATTTTAGAGGTGAAAACATGTAGTTACAGTACATGTAATTACCATTCGATTTTGAGATCAAATATTAAATTATAATGATAATACATGTATTAGTTTATACTCGTGGCTATACACCTACATGGACCATTGAGTGTAAAAATCAAACGTATAAAAGAATCTTTATAGCGCAGTTGAATGGCAAATTTAAATGCCCAATATTAAGCCATGAAATTTTCAAAGCTGGTCTGAATGTTTAACTTTTTGTAGCATATCAAATAACAGTTTCTGTTAACTTTTCCCTCATATAAGTCTATGTGTGGGAGTCTATTAATTTGATCATGCATTATACACTTAATAGCTCTCTTAAATGCCACCTCTGCATTTTCGAAATCTTAACTGTCCCAAATTCTGGACTTGCTAAATCAAGTTCATTCCCTAGGAGTAATTGGTTTTTAAAGACTTAATAAGCTATGTACATGACAGTACACTTTGAGAGTAAAAATGATTGATCCTTTGTAAATATCAAGAAACTCCTTTCACATACCATTAGATTTTATATTCAATTCATAAATCTTATAACCTTAAATTTATATGTCCTTGAAAATAATGAATAATGAATAAGTACTCAATATATAGGGTCCATTCCAGGAAATCTATTACTGTAACAGTAGATTTCTAATTAAACATGTTAAATGTGTGAAATCACGAGAAGCACTCCTCACAGATTTTACATTATTTTGACAGTTGTGCCAGAATTTCTCTCTCTCTCTCCTCTCTCTCTTCTCTCTCTCTCTCTCCCTCTCTCTCTCTCTCTCTCTATCATGTATATGAAATTATCAAAAAACTTGGTGCTCACCATTTTATGTTCTGCAGGCGATCGAAGCATTTACAGAATTGAAGAATCAAGTACTAGTTTAAAATAAGGAATCTACAGTAAATTTGATAGCTTAATATTTATTGCAAGACTATAAGCTAGCTGCAGGCATCAGATTGCATGCACTGATTATTAACAAACTCAAATTCTAGCTGTATGTGCCTTGCAAACATTTCAGTGATTTCTCTTTTTTTTCAAAATCTGAATTTAATGTTGTTACGTTAACTAAATTAACCATGAAGTAAACATTTAATACATTTTGGCATATTATTTACCTAATATTAATTGGACTAATAATTGGCCAGATTGCACAGAATTTATAGTCAAGTCACAATTAAATCTCATACTGACATACAAACATGTATAGTCCCTCACTATATAAATTAATAAAAGACTATAATTATGCATGATTCTCAAAAAAGAGGATAATTTACATGCATTGATATTATCTTCATGATGATAATATGTACATGTAACACGAGGAGGAGGTGAATTACTGGTACATGTAATAATTCACATGTGGATTCAGAAATTTTACCCAGGGAGGATGGATTATGGGGCGGGGGAATCAGAGACCTATAAATATATTTTATTATCTCCTTCTATCTGAAAAATTGAATGAATTAAGAGCTAGTTAGCTAGGATATGTGAATCCATGCATTGTAAAACTATAAGTACTTTAAGCATGTTAATTTAGCTATTAATATTAATATAGAATATAGCCAATAACTTTTTAACTTAAAAGCTATAAAAAAATATATAGCTTCATGACTGTAGATTCAGTTTTTCATTTAGTTTGCCAAACGTAAGTTCCGAGGATACTGTAAATGTATGTTTTGTTTGTGGTAATTTGCCTTTAAATTTTCTTTTCTCTCCTCCTTGTATACATGTAAAATTCAGTACATAACTCAAATTGATTTAATCATGTTAATATATCACAAATGTTTTTGAAATGCTGCAACATATGTTAATTATTAGTATATCTCTTTCAATTCAAAGTTTCACAGATTACTTCAGCTTGAATTTCTGTCAAAATAGCTAAATCAAAATATTTGAAATACTGGGTGAGGCTAAAGCTAGCTATAATATTGCAATATAAATTAGGCTATAAGTTAACTAGCTAAACCAAGCCACAATATATGAACTGAGAGATTAAGGTGGTATAGGACACCTATCGATATTAATGTGGTGGATAAAAGTAGTACACTATAATCAAAATACTTTCACTGGTTTAGAATTTTCAAATTTTACAATATTTGACCAAAAAATATGTTTTAAAATTTTTTGGAAATGTAAAAATCATAAAAGCGGCAGCCCCAGCGGGATTCAAACTCATGACTTGCAGATTTGTTGGTTATGGTCTAACCCATTGCGCTACCATGTTAGGTAACAATTAATGGAAAGAAAACATTTCTTACTAAAATTATTCATAAATTTATTGTTTTTTTCTATTAGAAATACGTCACAATATGGAGGTGTCCCATACCACCTTGCTTAATGTGACTCATGCAGACATGAGTGTTAAATTTTTTTTTTAAAGTATGTTCATGCAAATACATATATTTTCTCAATAATTATAAATGCATTTAATTATTGTTGTAATGGAATAATACAGATATTTTGACAAAATCTTTACATGGATTTTGTTAACTCATATAAAGACTAATTTGCTTGCACATGCAATAATTCCTTATTTTAATATGTCCATTCCATTTAAGTTAAATGGTACACATATACATTTAGATCATCATAATTCAGATTACCTTCATCTACAAAGATTTAAACTGTGTGTGTAAGTGAAAGGGGGTGGGGAGGTGCATGCATGGACAGCAATTAAACAATATGTGAACTATCTGTTTTACAATCTTGAAATTAAAAACATTTTAACTTTAACTAGACATAAAAACATAATCCCTGCAATGTCCCTCCTGTGGTAATGGTTCCTCTATGAAAGATTCAGAGATACGATGTGTGTGTGTGTGTGTGGGGGGGGGGGGGGGGGGGGGGTGCTCTCATAGCAAAATGAGAAAATCTGGACAATACAATTTTTAACCGAATTTTTCCTTTAAATCAAATGAATGGAGTAAACGAACGATTCACTTTGAATAGTTTTACCTACTTAAAGCAGAGTATAAAGTTCACTTAACTTTGTTCAATCATCGTGAAGGTTCGCCTACACGCAAGACATATAGCTAGTGGTCAGCACAAATTTAAATCTCCCGCCACGAGACAAACCAGTTTCGAGGTGTGAATCGCTATCCAAATACCGTCCAAAATTAACAAAAACATATGTACAAGATACACAACACTCACCCGAAATCAGTTCCATAATGCCGCAAAAGTAGAAGACGAATGTTTTCTTGAAGCAGAAGAACAGCAACAAAGCAGCCACCGTTATCAACATGAGGAGCGCCGAAACTCCAACGAAAAACGTCGTGGCTCGGAAAGAATCGTTGAGAATGGAATCAAAAGTGGTGAAAGATCCACTGCACACGTAGATTCCCTGGGAGTTGTCGGGGTAGCAGTGCTGGAACACACCCACGTGGCCAAACCCTGGAGACGAGGGGGTATCTCCAATCCATTGTGGCTGGACGAAGGCCACGAGATTCAGAATACACCAAATGATAGAAAGTAACCCCCACAGAACGCATATAGCGCGGTACTCCCTCATATACCGAAAATGGTAGACTCTTGCAGTCTCTGGGTTGAATTTCTGCTCCATGGCTGGCAGTTTTTCACGGCTCTACTTGCTGGTCAGTATTGAGCCGTCGATCGGGTTCCAGAGATTGGGTGAGGTCAGCTAGCGCTCTTCAGCCGGTTTAGAGAGTCTTAGAATTGATTGGGCTAAGAATAGATTCCTAACGTGGGCCAACTGGTCTGACAACTTTTTCTCTAATTATAGCGTAGGAATCGACCAATCGTAGCGACGATATTTACCTGTGGCACACTTGAATGAACACGTTTGTCAACTTTAGTAACACACGTGGGGGTTTGATTGTTTATGTTGTCAATACCGGCCGTGCAGTGCTGGACGATTCATGTAGATTAGGAATTAATTAGAACTGATTAATATTATGACAACTGTCTCCTGCCGCGATGTCCCTTCACCAAATGATCACCCCACCCACCCCTGCAAACTTAAACCCGGACTAGTACTACAAGTCTTATAATTTCCAGGAATTAATTTAATTGACAATAAATGATAAGGAAAAATATAATACGTGGAAATCTGTTTAAAATAAGGGATTTTACTTCATATATCTCGAAATGGTTTTATAGGGGATTGGGGGGGGGGGTAACATCCACAGTTAAATGTCCTTTAATTTTAAAACTGACTTATTCACAAAAAACCACGCTGTTTTGGTTTTCTTCTTATATATAATACTTAAAATAGTCATATCTCATAAATATGAATATTCATCAGATATGAACTCTTAATTTATTAATTCCTTCGCATGCGATGGTCTAGAAATTTTTTCCAGGGGTTTGGGGGGGGGGGGGGGTAGCGAGAGGAGTAATTTTGTTTGCATTGGAGGGAGAATCCAATGCCTATTGTTGGTAGTTTTACTATGTAAATTAAATTAATTTGAATTTTCCATAGGAGGAGGATCCCCTCTCCCGCGACCCCCCTTCCCTAGATCCACACATGATCTGGCCAAGTTTACATGTATAGTTTACCTGTAGTAAATTGGTGTTTTGCACATGACGCCATATTTCCTTTGTTTTGTAGATTCTTCATATTTCATCAAATAATTGATAAGTGTTGTGGCGTATCTAGATATATGTGTAGGGGATTGTGAGAGTTTAATGTGTTAAAAATAATTATATAAATGCTATTTCAGGGCACTTCAGGCAACATTTGTTTGAGTTTATTCTCTTTAACTCACATGTGCTTTGACTATCAGCTTCCATTAAAACATTAAAACTTGACACAATAAATTTTCAGTTCGAAGAACATGTCCTTAGAATGTATATTCATACACACATTTTTCTTGGTACGTGTAAATTCCCTTAAAAAAATTAAAGCAATTTTAAGGAGTAAAATATTCATGTTTCTCAAAATTACGTTAATGGATTTTTAAAACTTTAAATCTAGACCACTGATCAGTCATCCTTAAAATTCATATTTCTTTAAAATTAAAGTACGTGTTTATGGGTTTCAATATGTATATTTTGTTGTCTCACTGTTAACGAATCTTAATCTTAAAATGTAATTTCAATATAAGTTCAATGTTTGCGAATTTTTGTATCACAATTTTTTTTAATAATTACATTAACTTAATTTGATCTACACATATAGATAAAGAAAATTACCGTGAAAGGAATATACGTATGATATATAAGAGTCATTATTACCCATAAATCAACATTTTTACAATTGTTCCAGGAATATTAGATTGTTTTTTATCTTGACGTGTAAGATTTGACATGAGATGTATTTTGGTCCATCTGTCTTATTTACATGCATTTACATGTAGACTCCTTGGCAATATATGATATGACATAAATGACGCTATTTTTGCAATTCAATCAAAAGTAGACAAATTTGTTCTAATTTGTCTCTGTGGTATACATACTGTACATTAAAGCATTTTTCTGTCAAAGATTAGTTTTTGCTATAGATAAGTCTTTAATGAAATATTATTTCCCGGGAAAAACTATTTGAAAATAGATAATTTCAATAATAAAAATCTACAATAGCTGGAAAATGACACATTTATGATATTATGTTTCTAAAAGAACTAAGAAGTCACTTTAAAAATTTAAGATGATTCAAAAAACGAAAAATACATGTGAAATCTAAAGATTTTATTTTTACGATGTTCATGATAGGGGGGCTATTTTAGGTCACTATCATACTTGTTTCACATAAACCCCCATCCCACCTTAAACCCTAAACTTCTCCCCTCCACAATATGGATACTAAGTAGATGAATATGTTTCATTTTACTTTTTTCTTTTTCCCTCTATTCGATCCAATAGAAAGAGGTGGATGCAAAGGAATCAATAATCCTCAATACAATACACTTCAAAACGAAATTCCTTTCATCTTCAAACCATGTAATTCTTATGAAAATGTGTACTTTAATTAGTAAAATATTTGATTTGGTCGGTCATCCTACGTAACAACTATATAAAATTATTGTTTAATTTTTTTCCCTCTGTTTATCTTTTTTAAATCCTGCTTTTCTTATACTTTTGTATATAATTCTTCTGCACCTCATGTAACATTATATGTTTTGAGTGAAATAAATGAACTTGAACTTGAACTTTCATTGTTATTTTTGTTGTTGTGACATTAATATTGAAAGAGACCTAAATATGTTTAAAATAATTACATGTATGCGTATATTTTTGTTCTATTTCATCTACATTAATTGCCCTTCATCCCCCTTTTTAGGCGTGCATGGGTGGGCGCGGGCTTGTAGCAAATAAAAAAAAGAAATAAGAAAGAAAAAGAAAAAAAAAATAAGAAAACAAAAAGAAAACAAAAAGAAAAGAAATAAAAAGGATGACATATGACATATAACACCCCTTACCTCTAATGTTAATGCCTGTGTTGATAGTGTAACATATCGGTAAATAGATTTTTCATGTACCTCATGTAATACTCCGTGGTTTTAAGAAAAATAAACTTAACTGAACTGAATGATATTAGAAACTGCTATCTAATTACATTAAGATCTGCTCGATTGGATTGCTACACCCGATAAATGGTTTTATTTATTTTATATAGATAACAATTAATCATATAAACTCGATTGTTTTGTTTGAATCTTTGTAAATACACTATACGTCTTCATGTGAGATTTACCTGCAGGGGTTTCATTGTAAGCTGAAATCGACAATAAGTGATTAAATATTTTTCCTCGAGGGATACTTTTAAGAATGAATAGGACAAAATGGCCTTGGAAATGATTTTGGGGTTTAAAATAACTGTGGTAAATTGTAAAACCG
Source organism: Magallana hongkongensis (assembly GCA_016163765.1). Taxonomy (NCBI): domain Eukaryota; kingdom Metazoa; phylum Mollusca; class Bivalvia; order Ostreida; family Ostreidae; genus Magallana; species Magallana hongkongensis. The sequence continues at coordinate 59,826,538 of WFKH01003881.1, forward strand.
GTTCACAATAGAAGACGCACACCTTACATAGAGTTATTTTTACATTTCTAGTCGCCTTTTCAAATTTTGCATTTAAGCTTTTTTTCTTTATAAAAAAAAACTCTTTTTTTTTCTTACTTAATTTCTTTTTTTCTTAAATTGCAAGCAAACGATATGCATCTCTGAACATTGCCCTCCCCCTTCTCTCTCTCTCTCTCTCTCTCTCTCTCTCTCTCTCTCTCTCTCTCTCTCCCAAATTATTTGATGTTAGTTGATAATTTTTAAAATATCAATTAAATGACAATAATGCAAGATATGTGTAAGTCTTCCTGCGCTCGCCACAACGGTAGCACCGTCTCTCTCTCTCTCTCTCTCTCTCTCTCTCTCTCTCTCTC
>WFKH01003881.1:59839959-59890731 GCA_016163765.1 Magallana hongkongensis
TGATGATTTTATCTTAGTTATTATTAGTCCTAACTTCACCAAACTTGCATGGATGATGTATCTTATGATACTGATGCACCTGACAGGCTTGAATGCTGAATCTGAGCTATAGGTTTCTAGGGCTGTGTATTGGTAAAGATTTTCTGATACGATACGATACGATATTTTCAGATGCGATATCCGATATATTGGATTTACAATTTAGTTAAGCATTTTCAAGAATAAAGTTCCATAATAAACCAAAATTACAGTGGTTTTATTGGATTTTTTTAAATAAAATAACAAAACAAACACTCAGTCTGTCTTGTTTGAGTCAATGAAAGTAACAGAAAAAGAATTAGTTAGGTAACTTATCATATTTCCATATAATACCAGGGACATAAGTACTGACTGATCATTGTCATACCGTTTATTGAAAAAATAGGATGTAAATGATCAGGGAGTAGTTACTTAGTTATTCATGAATAAGTATTTATAAGCATTTAAACTCTCAACAATGCTACAACTCCTTTTAAAATCATGTTTTTATTCAGAAATACAAGGAATTTTACAATTTCAGGGCGCAGCACTTTCGTAATTTCTTTCAATTTTAAATCGTTTTCTTCTTTAACATTTTTCATTTAGGGACAAGTTTTATGCCGTTGAATAGGGAGTAATAAAATATCAAAGTAAAAATAAAATTCATCCATCAAATAAACGGCAGGCATATAGATTTCACCGGCAGGCGTATGATTTCTATACTTTATGTAAAAGTTGCAAAATGTATCCAACTTTACCAACATTGAACATTATTCCTAATTTCGGACTAATTAATTATTAAAAAGTCAACTTTATATTTCTATGATGACAAGTTTAGTTAAGTTAAATTAAAATCATACACCAGGTAAATGGCAGGCGTATAGATTTTCTCGGCAGGCTTGTTTTCCCCAGCAGGCGTGTTTTAGTATGACAGTGGAGAAATAAACAATCATACTTGTAATAACTACTGTATTTATTGTCTGGTCGGTCTTTTTAAAAACATATATTACATTCAGTGATTTTCTTTAAGCTTGTTCTTTAGAATATCCCAGACTCGACTTGTGCTCTAGGTAGACATACACACTGGAAGCCATTTCTAAATTAAGAACTTCGATCCCGACCTTAAAAAGCGCAAATTTCAAACCCGACTTTATATCGGCGTATCGTCAAAACTGTGTATCGAATATCGCTTGACAGTCGTATACCGGTATATATTGATATATCGATATATTGACACAGCCCTATAGGTTTCGGATGCTGGATGAGGTTTAGTTTTTTGGAACAGTTCAAATGTTTTAAAGATATTAGTACTATTTCAAACTTGCACAGTTGATTTAACTATAATATAAATGAATCGCAGAGGTAGCTTCAGATGCAGAGCCTGATCTCCATTATCAAGGATGCTAAAAAAATCTCCTACCTCACTTAAACCTGCTTGATAGATGTGTTTGTTGTTAAATGATATAACATGATTCCTATGATATAGTATTACATGTATATGATATGATACACTATTGTTTTATATGATACAATATTTTATCATATTGTTTATATGATACGATATGATATTGTATCAATTTTTTCTCTTATGATATTGTATTATATATTTAATATTTTATCACATGATATTGTTTCATATGATATTGCAATATGTAATATTGTATCATATGATACGATATCGTATAATATCGTATACTATGATATTTTGTTTATATATTATATTATTATATCACATGAATTGTATTATATTATATGTAATATATAATATTGTATTATATGATACGATATTGTATAATATGATATTGTATTATATAATATATTACTATATCACATGATATTTTATCATATGATATGATGCAATGTTGTATCAAATCATATGATACAATATCATATTATGTATCAAATATGATACAATATCATACAATACAATATCATACTATATTATACAATATAATATCATATGTTACAATATTGTGATGTTTTATGTGATATGATATTGTAACATGTAATACTATATTGTATCATATATTGCATAATGATATTGTATTATGTGATCATATACAATAATGTATAGCAAGATACAATGTCATATTATATGTTACAATATTATATTGCATAATTATATATTACAGTATTATATTGTATTATATGATACTATATTGTAAGTATCATAGGATGCAATATCGTATTATATATTATTGTATTGATAAACATTGTATCTTATAATACCGTATGAAATGAGCATATGATTTTCATACAATTTTTTTAACATATGATATACGATATTGTGTCAAAACAGTTTTCATGAATATCCAAGATCATTAACTATGATTTTCATATCATATGATAAAGGTGGTCTCATAATGGTGATGCCTCATAAAGGTGATGTCTCGTCTCGGTGAGCTTTGTAATCTGTGATTACCTATGTTTTTATTAGCTATTATTCTTTATATATAGCATATGCAATTATGCATTTAAAAACATGATTTATATTTTGTATGTATTCAAAGTCATGTAAAGTAGAGCCAAGTCAAGTCAAAACATTTCTGAACCCGGACAGATGTAATAATACATTATATATTAAATAGTGCCTGTTTGGGAGGGTAACAGTTGAAATTGACACCCCGAGAAAACCATTGTCAACCAACGCGAAGCGGAGGTTGACAATGGTTTTTGTGGGGTGTCAATTTCAACTGTTATCCTCCCAAACAGGCACTATTTATTTTATTATACTGAATGTCTTATTTTTAAAGAAAAAATTACTGCTTTTATATAGGAACGACGTGAATTCTACTGCGAACCGTACGCGCATAATTTACGCGCATGTAACAATTCGTTGTGTTACCCCGTTGCCAAGTGTGTTGCTAAGGGTAATAGAACGGATTATTAACTGCATCTAAACCAATCAGATTTCAGTATTTAACATGAAAGTATAATAATGTTTATTGTGGTTTTAATATACATAAATATATCTACAGAATGATGAAAAATAAGTTTTGAAAAGCCTGTCAATTTTTGTTTTTGATTTTTAGGTTATTGACAAAGCTGAGCGTTTGAGAGAAATGGATGCCAACATTTTACCAGCATTTCTACGATTACAGGAACTGGTATGAATATTCGAAATTAATTTAAACTTGGAACTTACAGTAAATGATGTGTAATTACTTATTACATGTTACTTTCATGTGTACTACTTTAGATATTGTGTAAACACTTCTTTATTTTGAAAAGAAGAATACAAGAGACAAATAGGGGTTTTGTGTTTACTTGTGAAACTTGCTAAATTGATTGTTAGGAAAACCAAAATTTAATGAATTACACTTATCAAAACTATTGAAAGATTTCAAGTGTGAAAGAAAAAGATCCTTTCTTGAGATTTGGTAATATTTTGTCCAAATCCATAAATTAGTTGGTTTGTAAGTACTTGTTCTCTGTATTTGAAGGCTGATGGCAATGTATGTGTGATCCTATTGAGCGAGATAGTCTGGGAGAAGTTTCGGTGTGGGACCGGATTTCAGGAACCTTTCATTGTTCATTTCCCTGACTACAACAAAGGTAAAAGATTCTCCTTACAACACTGTACAATTCACAAATGGAATAGTTGTAAAAGTTGCAAATGAAGGGACAAGAATTTAATTCAGTATATATTTAACCATTCAGTCTAATAATTTAAACTAGAGATGGGCTGTTAAATATTAGAGAACCAGTTTAACTGTTTGGGTTTGATTCGGGGTACAGAAGAAGGTAAGTTATGATATTGTGCATAACAGTGCATTGTTTCCACAAATTTCTACCAGCGATTTTTGAGATTGTTTGCTGTTTGTTATAATTATTTTTCATGATTTCATACTATACAAGAAGAAATTTCTTAAAATTTTTACATTTGTGATGAGGGATATTTTTAATATACAGGGTCTCAATATTTTGGCATTCTCAATCAAAGGGCTTACTGGTAGGGGACGTGTATTGCTTATGCAATACTCTCAGAATGCTTGACTAATGTTTTTTTTTGAGACTTTCCTCACTACTCCATTTTGAAGAAAGATAAAAACAAATATACAACAGAATATTTGAAAAATATTTCTACCTTTGCACTTTTCCTTAATTATACCTATATAATATATATTTAAAACAAATTTGAAAAAAAAACCCCACCATTTCAGCTAGGTTTCAGGGGACATTCTTCTTTATGTATACCTTGCTTTGTGTGGAGTTCTACAGATCTGAATTGAAGGAAAGACTTCCATTGTAAATTCACTGTATTTATTACAGACGAGCTGCTGAGAATTTTAGCAAGATCAGCACCTGAGGGGTATTCAGCTGAGTTCTATCAGATGTACCTCAACTTGGTTCTCAGCGTCTTCCATATCGTGTGTCGCAATCTCTCCGAGCTCCAACATTTGGTAAGAGCAAGATCAAAAATGAATTTCCTGTGTACAGAGAACTTATGCTTGAACAGCAATATTTGGTATTAATGTTAACATCAAATGAAAATGCTTATCTTTGTCTATTATTAAGATTTCACACCATACTTTAGTACCAATAACATTACCATCCAACTGTCATTGTAATAATTTGTAGTTGATATCCAACACTGAATACCGGTATTCAATCATTTTTTCTACATTTTTTTAAGGCTTCCATGAATTTCAGAAAATACATTGAGCCTATCAAAAATGGAGAAGGTGAGTCTTAGAGAATATGATAATACGTTTTTATATAGAAGAAGGTTAGCCACATAAATCAAACATTTATAATCATATTGAGATTGTGCTGAAGATTTCTTACAGTTTTTGCATACTTACAAATGAAAATCTGCCAATTGGCAGATTTTCTGCTGATTTAAAATGATTAGTTTCCAGGTTAATGCAGATTCAATGAAAAATAATAAACTTTATCTAGTTTAGATGTTATATCTAAAGTACCAAGATTGTTTACAAATTATGTATTGCACTGTAGTTTATCCTTAGTCTATTTTACACATAAGGGCAGATCACTCTAACTGCACTACTCTATCATGGAGTTGATACTTTTCAGTTAAAATGGGTTCTGAAGAAATATTGTGTTTCTTTTTATCTGTTAACAATAAATCTCCTTATTAAACATTTATTCATATTCAATACTTAAAACAAGCATAGATCTGCATGATATAGTAATACAGACAAGTGTTAGATGAAATTCACAGATTAATACATGCAATCACTACATAGTATTACCACGGGGATCAGTTATTGCTGATATTAACAACTTATGTTGTTTTGTATTCAGAATACAAAGCATTTACAGTGTGAAATCTTGTATTTAACAGCCACAGAGAGTGACAGCAGGAAGCTTTGGAAGAACTTTGAGCCCCACTTGAAGAAGGCTCTTCAGACGGTTTATCTTAGAGAAGTGTCAAGGTACCAGCCATCAAGAATGTCTGATGTATTGTATTCAAAGGAGTGTTAAAGAGACTTGCAGTTAATGATTGATAGAATGTGCAAGATACACAAGATGTTCAAGAATATACAAGAAAATGTCTTGTGTGTATTTGTCATGAGCAGATTGTAGGTCTTCATTAATAAAACTGTAAACTTTTCATTAAGAATGATAGATTTTGTCAGGATTCCAGCCATATTGTTCCACTGAGTCAAAAGTCAACCTTCAATCTTACCATTTACGTGTAAATGTATACCACCTCATCAAAGCATATAAATGTAAAAGTTAACTTTTTGCAACTTTGTCATGTTTTATCTATTACATTTATTATTTTTATAAGAATTACTGTATATTCCTTATTTTATGCGAGTACTTAATTCCGCGATTCTGCCATTTTGTATCAAATTACGAGAACATAAAATTGTGAAAGCAGAACTTTTATCCAAATTTCTTAACGTTCTCAATTTAAAAAAAAAATGATAGTGAGATCTTAAAATCTGCGAGGGGTGCTTCTATTTTATATATAATTCTTCGTGTTTAGTTAGATATCTACAGTTTGTATTTTCAAAAAACTTTAAAATTTTTTTTTTCCAACAGCACACAGTGGGAGAGGATGCTAGAAGAATCAGATGCTGGAAAAATGATGACTCAGCAAGGTATTAAAGTTTTTCTTTTTGGTTTGGGAATTACCAGTCAAATTAACAATAGCATTGTAAATTGCTTCAAATACTTACTATGCTTTCACAGATTAAAGACCAAAATTTTACCATGTGATTTTATAAAAAATTATTCTGTGTTAAAATAATTGGCGTTTGGTCAATTTGTAGGACTGAGCTCCAGAACACATGTAGAGCTGCCGTATTATTCCAAGTACCTGCTGATAGCTGCTTATCTAGCCTCCTACAATCCCGCCAAGTCTGACAAAAAGTTCTTCTCCAAGGTGAGATTTGTGATGCGTCCAATACCTTTCCCAGTTAAAAATGGCATCTTTTACTCCAAATGTGAATGTTAATTTCCCGAATTTCCAAAACCCTTAAAATTAAGATATGGATAAATAATGACAAAATTAACTTTTGGTGAGTAGAATAGAAACAAAGTATATAGCAAAACTCCACAGGCACAATACATGATGAGTTTTAATATATATAATTACCATAATTTCCCAAATATAATACGCAGTTGTGTATAATACGCACCCCCCACTTTGGGCCTGAAAATTTGTGAAAAAACATAGTTCGGGTGTATAATATGCACTATGACTTTTGACCAAAATGTCATGGTGATTCATTGATGATGTAACGTTTCTGACGCAGATTTTTTAAAAGTATTGACTTTCTGCATGGCGGTAATCTTCAAACAGCTCGAAGGGGTGACCGATCACAGACAACAGGGTATTCACTCAAGGTGTTACATTTCTTTGCCCCAATGGTACATTGTATGTCCGAGATAATCAGCATGAATAAGTGGCAAGCTCACATGTGTACAACAATGGCTTTGATAGGGCCTCAGAGGAGTTAAAAATAAAGGTGAAACGAATCTTCAAGATCAAGATGAGTTGTTTTATTTTAATTAATAGTAATTATTCATGTCCTTGAAATGCGTATTAATTTCGAAAAACACGTGGTAGGCTAACTCAGTCAGGCCGGCAATCGTGATCTTTTGCACAGATCTATTAATAACATCTGTAATGGCGGCGTACACAGAAATGGCGAATGCACAGCTCTAATTGCTGAGTAAACAGTTTATATTAATTTTAAATGGCCATTTTAATACAATTTATTTATCTAGAATTAAGAGCAAAACATTTTTTGCTAAATACGCCCAAACAATAATTTTCAATTGTTTAAGAAATGTAGTAAACAGAGATAGCGTTTCTCTATAAAAGCTATGTACTGAACTACAATAGCCAATGTTTTACCTGTTAAAAAAAAGTGTCAAAATTCCATTGGGGTGTATAATATGCACCCCTTTCTCGCAAAGAAATTTTCTAGAAAAAAGTACATATTATATTCGGCAAATTACAGTATTCTAATGTTCCCTAAAAATGTATTAATTTCCCCAGTATCAACTGCCTTGGCGCCTGTATCAAAATAAAGTTTTATTGCCCTGTGATGTATTGCAGCTTGATGGTCATTCATAAAATTTATCCTGACTGTTGATGATGTGAATTTTGTCTAAATCACCAAAATTAATAAGCAAAAAGACTATATTTTTGGGAGAATTGTCATGTCAAAATGTTACACGGAGTCAGGTATAGGATTCAGTAGAGCAGAAAAGAAACTGATAGGATGGATTGTAAAATGCAGAACTTTCCTTGTAGTTTATTGAACATTTATTTTTTTCATGATTTTGACTGTTTATGATTTCATGCTGGAGCTTCTTAAAGTGTTGTTCTTCAAAGGATACAAAAGTAAAATGTCTCCATTTAGTTGGTGTATAAACAGATAATGGTATTTCTTTTTAAAAGAACAGATTTAGTTTTATAATGTAGTGTTTCTTATCTTATATATTTCAGCATTCAGATAAACACAAGAAGTCAAAAGTCATCAAAAAGCAAGAGAGAGTAAGTACTTAATTATGCTTTTCGCCTGTTTAATTACCAAGTGCGTGTACCAAGAACATACATACTAGACAACTTTAGCTTAATATGGGAACTTTCTGCAGTGAATTTCCAAGGATAAAGTCTAGATAGATAAGATCTTTGTTGGGGCTGAAAGAAAAGCTTCTATGGAATAGACTAAGTGTGTTATCTAGTTCTGATTATACCAGAGCCCATAGACATGTCCTTATGAGCTGAGTGGTTTGTGTCTGATCTGTTCACAATTTTACTACTCCACCCAAAATTAATTTTTCTTCAATGGTATATAAAAGCAGTCAGAAGTGAATATATTTCAGAGCTAAATTTTTGGTTGATTTGATTATACATTTCTGTAACTTTGGATGTTAAAATTAGACAGTGAATTGCAAAATCACATTCAGTTTGGAGAAAATATGGCTTTGATCAGAAAAGGTATCTTGTTGTGTATTAGAAATTTAGATACCATAAATGATGATAAGATAGAATAGAATTGCATGGAAGGATAACATTTAAATTTTTTTGAAATGAAGAAATGGTCACTATTCTTGATGATCATCGGGAACTTTTTTTTCAGACCAACAATCATATGCTTGGTCCAAAGCCTTTCCCTTTGGACCGACTAATGGCCGTCTTCTATGCTATTGTGGAGGGAAAAGTAGCTCCTACAGCCAATATATTCATGCAGGTATGAATTATTGGTATACTTAAAATTTATATTGTGTAGATATCGTATGGTATAGGGTAAACTTCAAATTCAGAAGATACAGAACAGATTAAGTGTGTTTATTAGGAATGGTTTTTCCCATAATATTTATTTTTACCATGTTTTGATTTATATTTCTTAAGTGAAACCGATAAAATTCAGTCTGATATGATGGTGAATTTTTCAACTAGAAAAAGATATCAGCAGAAGAAATACCAAAACAAATATGCAGTTGTGAAGATTTTATTTTGTGAACTTGCAATGAAAAGAGAGGAGGAAAATGAAATGTAGATATTGTAGATAAGCTTTAATAAACTCACTTACAGCCTGGTTTAGATTTGAGAAAAATTAAACTCTTTTAAATTTAAATTCTCCAGTAAATTGGAAGTTGCAAATCATGCCATGTTACTTAATTGCAAAACTTAATTACATTTTTAAAAATTAGCGATTTTACTTTGAAGTATGGAAGAAGATACACACTGCAAAATAATTACTTTGTCAATAGAAGAATTAAAGATTTTAATTTGAAGTATGAAAGGATTTACACATTGAAGTTCTAATTTGGATTAAATATTTTCATTTTCTTATTGATAATTTTTGTGTTATTTTTTAGATAACTTCCTTAGTTTCTGTTCACTTGCTGTCCCAGGTAGCCGGGGATGATCAAATTGATGTTCCCAAGTATAAATGTCTGGTCTCCTTGGACTTCATCAAATCCGTGGCCAGGTCTGAACCTTTTTATTGAACTGCATTTCTGATGCTTTGTGTAATGATTGATGTTCATGTATGTCAGAGAGCAACATTGTTTGAAGCTTATTTATCTTATCGTATAATGAAGATTCCTAAATAAACACAGAAGTTAATACCTGTAAAATTGTGAGAAACACCTTTCATAGATTTTAAAACCTTGCTATTATTTTTCTTACAGTTGTAAACTATATGATATCAAAACGAACGTTTGACACTTGGGATTTATTTTTCTTGTGATTCAATATGGTGTAGTCGCAGAAATAATTACTCCTGTTTAATAAGGAATCTACAGTGTCACGATAAATAGACTCTCTCAAACAATGGGTTGATTTCATATATCAGTGCGCAATGCAGTATGTTTCCAATCAATTTTTATATATTTCTGTTAAGAAATGATTTATAAAATTTACACCCCAAACAAAATTTAGAAAGAGGAATTTATGAATATTTAAAAGGTAGTAGGTGATCCCCCCACCCCACCCAAAGCAATTTTCTGATGGGTCTGTTAAAATAGAATTTTCAGTCTTTGCCAGGTTTGAGGTTTATTAACTTTCTAAATGTTTTTTGGCTGATCAAAAATAACCCGTTTGTGTACTTTTTTCTATCTTATACACGTTTCATGAATGTTAATGAGTAAACAAATTTAGGTTGAATCAAGAGACAACACCGAATAAAGTCTGTTTACACACCATTGTACCATTGTACATATGCTTTGCATCTTTTTAAAAACCAGCGAAAATAATTTTTGTTTACTTCACATACTTGTTTTTAAAAAGAAACAGATTCTGGGGTTGTAACTTGGTAAACGAGAGTAACTTATGAATACAATTAGTTTGTATGAAAAACTATTGATACATGTACTTCAATAGCAAAATTAGATCAAGTAGCATCAAAGTTAAGAAAATGAAAATATATTTTGTACAACGATTTTTTAAACCATCATAACTGGAACGCCCAAAAAGATTTCTTAAGTGAATTGGTCTGTGTTTGAAACTTAAAAATTTCCATCTAGTGGTTCACCATAATAAAGGAACTTTAATGGTAAATTGATCATAGGTTTCACTGTTCGAATAAGCCATATAAAAAGATGTAACTGTTGTTAAAGACATGACTGACATCTGGAAAAAAAACCATGGAAATCCACACTTATGATTTGTGTAGGTTTGAGACAGTATGACTGGTTGTGTTGTGGCCTAGATCATACTGTTAACCTAGAAAATATACTTTGACATGGAGGAAATTATTAAATCAAGTGGGGACTGGTAATTAAAGAGGTTCTCGTGAAAACCTGACGATTCTTGAAGTGGTTTGGATTGGTTTGTAAAGTACACACACCGTTTGATGTATTGAGATAAAGAAATTTGTCTTAAAGCAGGCCAACAAACTTGTTTGTTTTATTTAAGACTTTAATAGAAGAAAAATATTATACAAAAATTGCAGTTTTTAATAAAGAAAAAGTTTATGCTTGATCGATTCTGTTAAAGTTTGTAGGAATTGGGTTAAATATTAAAAAAGAAGGAAACGTAATTCAGTTATTTTATTTATGTAGTAAACACTGAAAAAAATACAGGTACTTTTCTGTATCAGACTGAAAAACCTGTATTATATACATGTATCATAGAAAATCTTGAAACCCATATATTCAAAATAATTTTCAAATTCAAATAATACACTAATTAATCTACCGGTATTTTCTTTGAGGCAGAAAAATGTTTTTAAAAAAATTGTATTTTTCTTTTCTTTCAGAACTGTTAACTTTGACGTTGTGCGATACCTCTATGATTTCGTGTGAAGACGTTTGGAATGATTTCGGACAGACATGGATTTACATGTTCAAAGAAAGACGCTGCTCTGAGAAATGAAGACAGAGTTTGACTGTGAGTGAGAGTAAGGGGAGATGGCCAGTTTTTGGAACATGATGCAACTGTACACATTTCTAGTTTGAAATGTGGCAAGAGGACAGTTACTAGTAAATAAAACGAAGACAATACACCACGTAACAAAGAAAATGCATTTGCATTTCTTGTATGCTTTGGCGATACTTGTGCAAAGGGATGTGATAAAAGTTGTATTTTTTGTATATTGAACGAAAAAAAAAATGATCAGATAATGATATTAAATATGTTTTGTTAAACAATGTTTTTGCTCTTCAATTTATGAGATGTCAAAAAAGTCCTGCGTAATACACAAGATGTGTAATGGTGGGAATGGGACAAAGAATTTACGTAAGTCGAGTAGCAATGGTAAATTAGCTAGAAAACGGTCACTTTAAAGTACAAAAAAGCAGTTAAATAACCTATTGGCACGGGTTGGTTTAAGTGCCACACACTTGTATAAGTCATAACGATTGGTGAAAAAAAGTGTCATACCAAATTACTCCAAGTCCTGTAATTAGTTGAGCGTTTTCTTTTATTTCAGTCAATGACTTGAACTAGCAAAATTTGAGAGATTAAAAATGAGACATGATTCTGATAAATCTATGGAAAGTATGATTCTGAGGTATGTAGGCATGCAATAGTTGACCATTTTTTGCTTATCTTTTAAAACCAAGGTTATATTTTGGTAAACTCTGTTTTCCTAGATTTATTTTTACCATTTTCCATTTGAATTTACATTAAATTTCACGACACTGATCTGTTTAATTTGGCAATAAGGTTTGCTTAGAAGAAAACGGCTGTCGTTGTAAAATGTTTGAAATTTTTGATAGAGGGGCTCATATTTAAAACAATAAATAAGACTCTTATTTATTTTAAACAGTAATTAAAAGTACATTATGTTTTATACAAAATTAACGTGTTTACGTTAAAAAATCGCTACACGTTGTCTTGTTTCGAATAGACCATTATTGTATAGATATTAAGGTTAAATTAATAGTTAAATATCAGGAAGAATTATTTCCCTTTGACTTTGTGACTTGCAGCATTTTTATTTCATTGTGCATTGTGTAACTTTAGTGATGCCTAACTTTTCAAAGTTTAAAAGTAGAGAGAATTTATATTAATACATAATCTTCCCTATAAAGTCCCAGCTACACCAATTAAAAAAATTAAAAGCTCAATCAAGTCACAATATTGAAATGAACGGACTCTTAATTTTATAAAAATGTTTTATTTGTGATGTAATGATACATGTATTTCTTAATTTTACAGCCATGCATTTGATGTTTGATATATTTTTTCGTGATTGGAATTATTCTTTTTCTAGTTTTGAAAGTTTAGACCGATTAATGTGGTATTTCTAATGTTTAAACAAAATGTGTTGGTCAGATATCGATTGACAAGCGAAATACTGAGCAGATTCACAATTCTTTGTTAGAAAAACAAGGGGTTGAATGTTTTTATTTTCATTGTAGAAACACTTTTATCTTTCTTACTTTTCTGCATGTTTATTGTGACCTAAACAATTTCTCGTGTTTGGTACGAGTAGCAATTCATTGTTCAAAGTATGGAAATAAAGCTTCAAAAATGTTTTGTTTACATCACAAAGAATTGTTAGCTCGGTCTGAACCTCGGTGATATTTGGTTTATTATTAGAAAAGCATTAGTTAAGCATTCTAAGCATAAATAGTGTGTAGTAACCTCTAATGATACAGTATCCACAAATGATATAAAGTTGCATTAGAGGTGAGAATCCTGACAATGATAATTATAATTTTATCGTTATAACGAACTGTCTAGCCGTACATTAAAGATACATCCACTAATGATATAAAAACACGAAATAAGTACATCGCCGACAATTAATGATATAGTTTTATTTCATTAGTAAATGAACTTCAACAATTTATGACACAGTTATACATGAAATAGTACTGTTTTGATCACATGCATTTGACTAACAGGAGTATCATATAGAATACTATACAGTACTTTTGCATTCATAATTGTATCATGAATGGTTGAAGTCCATCCACTAATGCAATATTTCTTTTATCATTTTAATTGTCAGCGATGTAACTATTTTGCGTTTATCTCTTACACCATTAATGGATCTGAATTTTTGCTATTTGTGATATAATTTTGAAATTGCACCCCCCTCCCCCCGTTTTTAATGTGTATTTCTAATAGGGTGTCAGTCGTCGAGTTATAAGCGAGATACAGAACTCACAATTCTTAGTTATGCAAGCAAAGCTCAGGTTCCAGGTTTATACCTAATGTGAATGTGACAAACGCTAGGAACTCTTTATTTATGTTCAGATCGAATTAGCAGATATACAAATCAGCTCGAAAAAAGACCGGACATGTATATTGAGCCAAAGTAAACAAAATAAACGAGCCTTGTTTACATAACAAAGAATTGTGACCTCTGTATCTTGCATATAACTCAACGACTGACACTCATTTTGGTTGATCATTAAAAATGCATTATTAAAGCATTGTGAACAATAAAATTAGAAAAATAAGATTTGACCAAAATCGTGACCATGCCCCTTTAATGGACGGTAAGGTAGTTCTTTAATGATATATTTTTTTCATTAATGGTCAGGATTCTGACCACTAATACAACTCTATATCATTAGTGTATACTGAATCTTTAAGAGGTTACAACACAACACGCTAACAACTGATTACACTTAAATTTTAGGATTTTTCAAGTGCTAGTATCTGTTTTAATAATTATATGGTATGAATTTCTTCTCATTCCCATGTGAGTGGAAGAAAACGCAAAATGATTTTCATTTTGAAAAGCGTTTATATCTTGCATCAACAATGCGGAAGAAATTTGTGATGCATTAGACAAGTTAAAACTAATTTTGATTTAATGACCATTAGCACTTTAAATCAACTGTATTTTAAACGCAATAGACGATGCATTGGAATTTATTCTATTTTAAATATGTTGGACAAATATATGTTCAAAATAAAAACCATATAACTCATACTCCATATAACTCCTACTCCCCTCCCGAGAGTGGAATGGATACGGATACTCGCAAAATTCTTTAAAATAACCACCAAACATGTACAAAAGCTAACTTTTAAACTAAGTAAACTGCGAATTTGTACAGATGTCACTAGCATCATCTCAAAACAAATTTCAACAGGGTTAATCATAATTTGAAAGTAGAATAAGAAAATGGATCCCATTTACTCAGCTTGAAGTAAATAATCTTTATCAGAACAAAAATTCCAAAAATTTTATTTCTAATTTTTATTTTTAAACACAAAAAAGGAGGATATTATTAAAGTGTCAAGTCCTTCAAGAGTATCTCAGTTAACCTGTAAACCAACTAGTTCAATTTGCAATTGTACTTATAGAAGTATTTCTTTATAAATGTCTGATAAATTATGATATTTTTGCGTCATGGTTTTGTTGAAAGCCGCTGCTGTATATTTTCATATATTTTTTTTAAAAACCGTATACAACACTCTAAGAAATATCTATAGCAACGTTTGCATGCTTATGCTATTTATGTTTTAAAATGTAACAAAACATTTTCAAAGACATAAAGTAGAAATACATTTGGTTTAAGATTGCTACTGGTGGTATTCAGCTTAGACCTGACGTTTTCCTACCAACCTTATGTGGCCCCGTTCTTCTTTATGTGTAACTTCCATGGGAACGTGAACGAACTGGGAATTGACAATGGAGAAGTAGCCCTCAGTGTGTACATTGAAGGCAATCCGGAACTTTACAGGCCGGGGAAACTTTATAATGGTAAGTACTGGAATGTGAAGGATTACAAATAAAAAGGCCAATCAATCATAATAGGAGCTAGTTTTGAATATAATTTATTGCCAGTTTTTCATAATGTGGAGGATTACACGTATAAACTGTAGAGAATTTTTTAAAGCATATATTTAACAGGGTATCAGAAAAGTATTATTGAACGATAATTGAACAGAAACGAAGGATATTTTAGTTAAGTATAAATTCAACTCTTATTCCTTTAGTTACAATCACTTCCTTGGTGAATTGTGACGGTTTTTTCTTGACGGGACTGTACACATGAACACATTTTAGTTAAATATAAATTCAACTCTATTTCCTTAAGTTACAATCACTTCCTCGGTGATTTTTGACGGGTTTTTCTTGACGGGACTGTACACATTAACGTCAGAAGCCAGGGCGAGAATGCAAGGACTGGGTTTCTTTGACAACAGAGGAGCGGGGAACAATCTGATGTGTTCCATCGTTCACTCCCAGGTCAACCCTGAACCTCAGCATCACCTGACCTTCACCTGGATGGCACCGGCCAGCGGTACAGGATGTGTTAGTTTCCTGTAAGAATCAGATTTATATAAAAAGTTTCACTTTTAATAAAGAAAATGTCTGGAACAGATGTTATCTCTACTCTACAAACAACATCTCATTTTGTTACTTTACAATATTTTGGAATGTTTGCGGTTTTTTTATTAGAAAGACAATAATTAAATCCAAATACATAATTGAAGAAGAAATGTTAACATTAACATAATTCAATGTTGCTCTCTTTTACTAAAGAGCTACAGGAACTCTTCGAAACCAATTGTTATTCAAAGATACAACAGTGTTACAGATGTGCGAAGAAGGAGGTAATCATGGCAATCATCTCAAAAAATGCATTAGAGTTTTTTGTGATTAAAATCAAAACATTTCCAAACGGTTCACTATGAAATTAGGCATTATTATGTCAGTAATACTTTCTGTTGTTGTTCTAAGCTCCCACTACATCACCTCTGAGACCTGAACTTGCAATTCTCCATGGTGACGGAATAATTATGAGAGACGACTTTGATTCTTCCCCTGACGTCAACGTACTTGTTTGGTAGATATTTCTTTTTACATAACTTATTACTTGACAGATAACGAGGACAATTTTTTCCACTAATTATCCTTTGTGAAGATACAATGTTTCGTATATTTGGATTACTGGAAATTTTCTTGTATCAATTTTCATATTCTTTATTTTCAAATCTAGGAATGAAGTTGCAGGAGCAAACATAAGTAGTGATTGTGGTCACGTGATGTATGGAGACTCCAGTTGGTTATGTCAGCGATATGGCCAAAGAAAATTGGTAAGTATCCTCTTTATATATATTATTAATCATATTCTTTAAAAACCCAACAACAATTGCGTGAACAGATAACAATTTGAATAAAAGAATCATGCGTCGTTACAAAATGTTAAAAAATAGTAAAGAAAAATGTTGTGAGGATAGTTGTACCTTATCTGTTTTCCTGATCTCTCTTGCTTTAGGTAACAGTCCCAATGAACACATCGACGGCAGCCGTAATACAGTTTGCTTTGTGTATGTTCAAACCATTTTATTTATTAGCTTTATTCAACCATAGCTATGCATGTTTAACCATAACTAGTTTGCCTGTAGGATTTTATTCATAAAATATGTTTAGCCAAAATGAGATCTTCTTTTGAACACTTTAAATCATAAAATATTTTAAACCTTATTTGTGTTTCATTAGACAATCTCATCTTTAAAATATGATTAACTATATCGTTGTATGTTTTGATAGTTTCATTTACAAAAAAAAAGATAAACCAAAATATGTTTTTTATTTGATAAGATTATTAATAAATATAAATAGTCATATTATCTTTCTTTAAACAACCTTGATTTTCAATTTTATTCAGTTTCAGAATAAATTGATGTTCCCACAAAATCAATCTATTCTTTAATTTAGTATAATTACAATATGTGTAAATATTTAACCTACATACAGATTTAAAGTCGTTAATAAATGTATTACCTTTAATTTTAATGTAAAGCCGCTGGAAGATGTGAAGTCAACGATTCCCCAGACAATGAAATCACAGTTTCATACGGACTACTAGGATGTACAGTGTGGACTGTCATAGACTCGATCAGGTACATGTACAAGATACTGTAAATATTCGCCCCCGTTTTATTTTCGCCCCTTTCGCCCTTGTTGTCAGCGGGTGAATTTTAGACTGGGCGAATTCCTATGTCTCAAACTATCTTTCTTTATTCACAAATTTGTCTGGGCGAATTCAAGACGGGGCGAAACCGTTTGCAAGTGAAAATTGGCGAAAATAACACGGGGCGAATATTACCCTGTATGCAGTACTTATACCAAATAAAAAGGGGTTTTTTTTCAGTATAGTTTAGTGTTTATTTGAGTTTTTGAATGTAATAGCGAATTAATAAATCAAGAAGTGTTAAACATTTTTGACCCCCCCAAAAAAATGATAATAAAAATCAGTTGTAATCCATTACTATGCAATGTAGCAAAATAATCATACGTCACGTTTTCCGGCCGGAATATGGTTAATACTTACTACCCCATGTATGTCAAATAGGTTTTTACATGTACTACTTTTAACTTGAAATTGAAATTTAACATTGAATTTCGTAGCTAATGAAACATGTTCGATTTTAAAAAGCAAATATAATATATGATATGATACAGACATTAAAGATATAGTCAAATGGTACACTCTATGATAGAAGGGGAGTTTTGTTTCATTTATCTCTAATATGCACATCTTGCAAAATTTATGCGGGTAGTTGTTTCAAACAGCATTTAACTAAATTTGTTTTCTGGGCAAAAAACTTGAATTTTGTTGAATGATTTATCAAGGAAACTAAAGCTCACCATGAAAATTATTGTTGATATAAAGTATTTTTTGGTTACTTGGAGTGACATGTCGTTACTTTTAGATTGCCGTCGTCGCTCACTGAAGTCCATCTTGTTTATCTACCCAAAGAAGCTAGAGCAGAGGGAGTCTGTCTTAAATGGGAACAGTTGTCCAACACAACAACTACAACTACAGAAACTATACCAGTGACAACAGAATCAATGACAACAGAATCGACGACGACTGAATCGACGACAACAGAATCAACGACAACAGAACCAATGACAACCGAACCAATGACAACCGAACCAATGACATCACCAGCAACAACAACACACATTCTAACAACAACGAAAAAACCGACAACAACTACTACTGAGTTTGTGTTCCGATGGGACATCTCTGACGAGGGACAACCAGACTTTAGCAGCTGTTGGGGGATTGACAATGTACTTGTTGTCAATACAGCAGAGCGGCCCACTCGCCTGGTGGAAAACTTTGATCCAATCGATCCTAGCAATTGGCTTTTCTTCCCTGGAGGAAATATAAGGGTAAGTCATGTATTTTTATAAACTTCACGAGACTTTCCAGTAATGGTAAGGCGATTCATTCATATTGAGAAATCCCAGAATTTCAGAGCCCTCTTGGGTGATTTTTTTCATGAATACAAAACATAAAGAAAATACTTGATTGCGCACTTTTTTCAGCAAAAATGTCGGTCAGAAGAAAACTCCATGTTTTTCAATATGGAAAACCAGATAATAAATTACGTGGTATCACGTGACCTTGATTTATCCGTACCTGACGTCACACCAGATTTAATGTTGGAAGAACAGTTCGAGTCAAAGCGCCAACCAGGGTAAAGAATTGTCGTCCAACAGCTGTTATATTAAACGCTCAAAATAATAAATGAATATTCTTTGTTAAAAGCATTTTTATTTTCTGTAACAGATGAAAGATGTTGCAAGTCAAACACTTTAAGATTTAAATTTCAAACACTGATGTCTTTTGCAAAGCATATTGTTTTTATTAAGAACTCTTATTAAGAACTATCATTTCATTTGACTTTGAGACAGCTTTGTGCTTTAAACCGTTTTTGCCCAGTTTTTTTTCTTTTGTCAGCTTTTTTGATAATTTGGTGTGGTGTTTTTTGTTTGTTAGATGGGATATCAGTGGCGGCCGTGTAGATGTTATCTGTGGCGTTTTGTATAATGCCAACTCCATGGTATTCGACGGAGCGGGTGCTAGACGAGCGTGTACCCCATACTTAGATACCAGGTTGGCGGGAAACCTCAGGTTTTACTTCGGGTTCGGTAAGTCTAGAAAAAAAAAAGAAGAATACTATGGTATAGTATACATATGATTTTTGAACAAAAAAGGTTTTTTTTTCTAGACGGTTACGGTTTGTCACAAAATTTGACAAAATATAGTACTAGTTGTTTATAATCATGGTACACGTAATTATGAAACAATCATTATTAATGAATATTATTTTTAAACATATGCATAACATTAAATTGATTGACAGGAAGTGGGCGTTGCCAAGCTCTGGACACATGGGAGACCAATGTTTACGTTTACATAGAGGATAGTCATGCACACAAACCAGTACTAATTAATCTAACTAGTGAAGACTACAAGGTAATATTTTGGATATATCCATTAGAAATTAGAGGTTTTGTAGCATGGGTCACGCAGAGTTATTCTAAAACTGTTATAGAATGACATATCACCCTGTTTGTATGTAAAGAGATTGGGTTATAGCGTGGTTTCATCAATATTCCTTGAAAATTTAGTTTCCTTGGATTTTTTTTATTAAGTTGATCCACGAAATTTAATGTGCATTAAAGTGCAATTTTCAATAACACATTATATTGATAGGATCCTGGTCTATGGTATTTACGTATCCTTGAAACTGTGAAATTTACAAAATATATAATTATTGATAATTAATAATTAATAAATATTAATAAAAAAATATTTTAAAAATATAATTCGGATGGTTTGATAGCTTATATTTAAAACTAGCTATTAAATTATTTTTAATTTTTGATTTCCTTTTTAAGGAGGTTAATAGGTGGTTAACAAATTAACCGTGAGATCTGTATTAAACTTTGACATACGATATATTTGGCCTTAAACTAACAGCTAGTAAAGGAAAAGCCAAATATTTTAGCTTTAGAAATTGATCATTTTACTACAAAATTATACAGAGCTCTTATTCATAAGGAGAGGAGGTAAAACCTTTACATTGCCACGACCGTCCAGTGCCACTTAAAAAAATGTCAATTTGAACATCTCTTTTCAAAAGGAACCTAGGCTTATTTCTCTGCCTATCAATGGTCACCAACGGCAATCCAAGGCTCGGATTTGTTGGGAGCAAAAACACCATCGTGGAGTTGATCTCGATGTGTGGGCGATTGATGGTGTCCAGGTTCTGCCTCATTTTCCTCGAAGGTCTGGGGTCACCAAAATGGTTCAGTTTGACCTGACTTTGAATTGTGGAACAAACACAAGTCGGAATGAGTAAGAATTGTGTATTTTTATTAAAAACTGCAAGAAATGAAAATATACTATCATTTGACTAAAATTTAATTTTCTGTCACTGAACACATATTTGTGAAATGATTATTACATTATGTGAATAAACTGGGTGATGTTACAATTCCAGCGTTGACTTGCAAGCTTCTACTGATTTTGGAAAATCGTGGTTCAATGTTCATGAGCCTTGTCTTGATAATAATTGTGGAGGGAAACACCAGCCTGTGACGTCAGAATACGAAAGCGAGGACTTCATAAAGTATGACTAGCTTCTTTTATTTTGTTTTACGCTGGAAGATGTAAACGAACGTTGTGTTTTAAATTTTCGTTTCTTTTCTTGAATAATATTTTGATAGAATCTCTTTACCAAGTAAATTATTTGTATAGTTGGAAAAGAGTGACTTCTCCTTTGCCGTTTGTCGTTCTGGTACCACATGTTAGATTTCGATGGAGTGGAAAAAATCAACAGAAACCAAATTGGGCCCTTGACAATGGTAAAACATAGCATTAGTTAATGTCTAATACCAAATGATGCAGTTCATAGACAACGATGGTTTTTATAAATTTTTGCTAAAACCCATGAAAAAAATCAAAGCATATTGTAAACTTTCATCAGTATGATTTTTTTCTCTTTTCTTTTTTTTAAGTATTTGTTGGAGACTGTGAGGACGGTTGCCACGGGAATGGCCAATGTACAAGAACCGGATGCAGGTAAGGAATATTTTAATTCTCATATTTTCTTGCAGCATAATATTGTTTTTTTTAACAGAAAACTTACATGTATGTAATATGTTTTTGGGGTTAAATTTATATGACAAATAACATTGTAATTCATAAAGCTGGGTCTAAAACGGGTTACTCAAAATCCTCGAACATGTATTGGCTAAGCGTTGCTGAATTCTATTAACAATATTCTGTAGTTGTTTAGTGTTATCGAACATTATGTTGATATCTTTTAAAACACACATGAATTGGTTGCAGCTTTTGATTTGTTAACTGTACTATTGCATGATAACAAGGACAGAAAATATTTGATTCAAATTTTCTTATCAATAATCGTTGTAAAATGACAAGTTTCAGCATGATGGATCATTTTTATAAATAATCACTTGTTTCCTCTTTTGTTAGAACAAGTTTAAACCGTGCTTGCTATCACCCGAGATAAAAAAGAACACTTCAAAAAGAAGTAAAGTATTTATTAATAGTCAAGACATAACATTTAGGTTAGAGATTGAATAAGTCCATTTTAGAGATTCATAAAACAACCGAGAAAGGGAGGGGTGACATATTACGAAGAAACACCGAGAGCTTGAGTAAAGGGGGAAACACATGTGGTACTGAACTCATTCCAGACCAGGCCGGAGGGACATGCTAAGACGTAGGCGTTTCCGGCTAAGTCGCATTGGATAAACTTGGCTGGGTCGGGATGAGAGTGGAATTGGGTATTTCCATTAGTAACGACTGAGTTCCTGCAAGGGTTGGTGGTCACTCCAGATCCTGCAATAAAGAGGAAAACATAAATAAGGAAGACAAGTTTACTTCGAGATAGCTCAAGACATAGAAAAAATAAACTAAGGCCTTAGTTAACGTAGTTAATAACTAGTTTGCAACATTTAAGGAAGATCTGGAAAATTACTAATAAATATGAACATGCTTGTGGAAGAAGACATTCTATCATACCTCCCAGGCTTGCAGGATTGGGAGTAGGTGTCGGTTGTCCCGCCATGAAAGAGTAGACACAAGACAGACGGCTTTCGTCCCAGACTAACATTGAGGGACAGGTCAGAACGTTGGCATTGCCCTGGAGGTCACACTCAATGAATTTGCTCCTTTGCCCGGTGATTGCGAAGTAGATGATACCTTTAACAAGGTTCTCTGGTGTACATGGGTTAGTTGTCAGAGAGACGGACCCTCCGATTTGACCATTGCCGTGGCCATCTGGAATGTAATTCTGTAATGAAATGAAGATAGTGAGTCCCTAGCTAAAGTAGGAGTTTACTGGAACATTAAAATCAATCTGTGCGCTGCTGACTAACGTATCCGTTTGGCTATGTCACCTTTTGATTAGAAACAAAAGAGATTAACGTGACAACTTAAAACATAGTCATTGTGAATGTTAAAAAAACTTTAATTAATTCTTCTTGACTATAAAGTCGCGTAACGTTATTGTGAAGTAAAACAAACACAAGTATGTGATTCAAACATTCGATTTGATTTTTTAAGACTAAACTACTGAAAACAAATTATCTAATTAAGCGGCATTGAGCTGTGTCTCTATAAAAGTAGTCTAAAATAATGTTTGTGAGAAAAAAATGGTATCGCATTACATTAAAGCAAAGTGTTCCCACCTGAGATACACATGACACGGTGGCTTTGTTATACAGTTTTCCATGTGGACACTGGATGATGTACATTTCCCCTATGGCATTGCACTGGATAAACTTGGTGTTGTCGTTGGGATGAGGGAAGAACACCTGGGTATTTGTCTTGCTGGTACTGCAAGGATTGGGTGCTTGGAAGTCTAAGGATTAAGAAGGGATTCTCATGATAAACCAAACAAATGAAATTCTTTCAAAGTTTGATAATATCATAAGGAAATTCATAGTGGAAGAATACTAATACAAAATATGAAAGAAGGTTGATTCTTCGGAAAACTTACTGCAATGTTCGTTTGCTGGAACCAGCTGTCTCTTTGCTAAAGAAATAAGGAAACCAATTGAAGGTCAAAGTTCGTTGCTGAGGATAGCGCACATTTCAAATATTTATAAATTGTTCAAATGCTACAAGAGTTACATTTTTAGAAGAAAAAAATTACAAGATATATGACGTTTTTTAAATAACTTTTCTTTGGGTCACATAATATTATTTAATTTTAATTAAAAAAATGAATAAAGAGAGCAAGGTTTACATATTTAAAATAAATGTTTATGGTTTTCAATTAAAACCTCTTTTGGATGCAAAATATAATATTCAAAAACTAAATAAAAACTACAAGGGTTACATATTCAGCGAAAAAAATGGTGGTTTTCAAAGAACTTTTCTTTCCGATACAAAATATAATACAGTCTATGTTTACCTCTTTCCGGAGCAGCACAGGCGATTCCTACAACGACCAGCAGACAGAAGACCTTCATTGTGTTCTTGGATGGATCTCCCCGAAGCAGTGACTGTCTCGTAAAGATATGGCCTTTTATATTGTTCGGGGATGACCCGCCAGATAACAAACATCACCAGTTCTGGTGTAGAACATCTCAAAAGTTAAAAATGTTTTAAAACTATTTTATTTCTGTAGGAAATAAAAAATACATTTCTTGCTCCTTTAATAGAATTAGTAATAACATACATGTATTTGAGACATGTATGCTTTCTAAAAATAATATACATGACCGTCTTAAGGTTCCTCCGCACACCAATATTTTATTTGATGGATTAATAAAGAGTCGATTTCACGAAACAGAGACCGATATCAGCTTTCAATTATTTTATAGGATTTCTTTTTTGTACTTTTTCAGTGAAATGGGAAATTTTTTTTACTGCAAATCGGTTATTTTATAGATTAGAATTTGGTCTCAATTGATTCGTGATATATTTTTTTAATAAACACATGCCAAAGATGGTCTGGTCAAGTTTTAATTTTTTTTTTTATAAAAAAATATTTCTGAAAATTAAAATTATTATTCCTTTATATATTTAAAATCTATGTATTAAATCTAAAGAATAACAAATAGTCACAAAAGCACATATAAATCAATGATATTTTACAAAGAAATTGAAACGAAAATGCAAAATATTAGGAAAGTTGCAATTTTACAAATTTAAACCGATCCCGATTGAAAAAAAACATGATCCCGATCAAAATCATTTTAAAATTGAAATTGTATAAAAATACTGAAGTTTATTGTGAGAAACTGATATGCATTATTAGATCAGTAAAGGAAAGAAACCATTTTACAGCTAAACAACCTGGAATTTTAGCAAAATTGCGATATATTTTCTAACTTTATATGATATTGTTTGGGATCAGTTTAATTACAATCGGGATCGGTTCGAATTCAAGATTTTTCAATTTTTCTTGAATTTTACAATTTCGTTTTAATTTTTTTTATTGAAATATGATTGTATTGAAATCGTTTAATGCAAGTGACACTTGATTTGTAGATTTTATCCATAGGTTTTAAAAATATATACAATTCTTGAATTTTATTTTCATATTTTTTTTTATCACAAATATCATAAAGATTATTTTTCCCGACTTTGACATGTATATATAGAGAATTGTGTTGTGCATCAATTGACATCAAATTTTTAGCTCAAAAATATCCGGTTCGCAGCCCAAATGATGTTTCCGGTTTTTATTAAAATACCCCCCCCCCCAAAAAAAAATATATAAAATAATTGAAAGCCGATATTGCTCAGATTTTTTAAAATCATATTTCAAAGATGACTCTTTATCGATCCATCAAAAAATGCACTGGTGTGTCGAGCCACCTTAATAAAATATATAAATAAAATGTTTTAATAATTTAAGTATATTGATAAAGTTAAGGAATTTTTAGATGGAACAGGATATATAGTAATAAAACAATTATGTGTGTTTTACATTGTCTCCTAAAATGCTAAAAAAATATATTGAATAAATTACATCGTTCATGTTTCTACTATTTTGAGACAAACCCTTGCCGCTTTTGTCTTGACATGACATGATGTTAAGTTACGAATTGCAAACAATTTTACCGACAAAAAAACTATCAGGAAGAAAACAATTGAAGAGAGATAACAGCGAGATATACAAAGCAATTAAGTGGTTTATCGTTCGACACCTTGTGTTTGGGGGAGTCGTTTTATCAGCAAAGCTTCGTTCAGGAGCTTTATTTGTTTAAGGTGTATTTGACATCGGTGGTTAATGTGGCCTTTTTGGACGTGGCCGTTTGATTAGACAGAGTCAAAGTCTTTGTTTTGTGGGAAACAATCTCAAAAAGGATATACTTCTTTCAAAGAGAGACGGTTTAGGAGTTTGATTAACTAAATGACAAAAACTACTCGTAAAGGATAATAAAAAAAATGTATATGTTATCATTTTTTATGCATTTTTGTATGCATTTTAGTTTTTGTAATGTCCAAACATTATTTTGAAATTTTACTGCATGTAGTAAAATGATAATCATATATATCTTTTTTAAGGTAATGCATGGTTTAAATCATTAAACTAGGTATTGTAATCGTTTGATAATCAATTGTTAAGTGACAATTTTATACATTGTCACAGAATTGGTCTGATTATATGCTTATAACAGTTGGTCAATTTGAATGAAAACTAATTTTAAATTAAAAAAAAAAACATTAGGAAAGAACAATTCATTTAGCAGCCATGTGTTATTTAAATTTATAAAATGTACATTTTTTATTTGAAATTTTATAAGAGAAATGGATAATATTTCTCAAACCAAACTTAGAGCATTTAAGTTTAATTTAGACGCTTTGATATTTGTTCTGACATAATATTCCAAGACTCACATAGAATGTAAAGAACAGAAACAGAGGTGCTAATACCATTGGTAAAAGCAGATTTCTTCCTTAAATTCTCATAATTAGTTAAATAAATATCTGTTATATCTGTATCAACATTGTACATGTAATCTACAGATGTGAGTTTGGTAACACTGAATTGATATAATCCTTATTTTGATTTGTTTGTATTGTTAATAAGTTTGCATCACATTTTCAATATTGTACGTATAACTTACAGATGTGATTTTAGTTATACTGCTTTGATGTAATCCTTATTTTGATCTGCGTAATATATTGAATATGGGTAAACATTCTTGTATTGTTTATGGGTAAACAACACTGTACATCTGGCCTACAAATGTGATTTTAGTTACATTGGATTGATTAAATCTTTATATTTTTTTATCTGCTTGTATTGTTGATGGATAAACATTCTTGTATTGTTAAATGGTAAACATTTAATTATCAACACTGTACATCTGACCTACAGATGTGATTTTGGTTATACTGGATTGATATGTGACCTCCCGGTCGTTCCCCACCTGACCACGATGATGGAACAGTTTGTAGACGACTCGAGCTTGAACACCAATAATGCTCTACATATCAAAGGCGCTTCCTTGAGCTTTAGATGCGGAGTTCTTTCCTCTGGAAAATCCCTAGTGTTCGACAAGAACGGTCCTCGACGACTAGTGACCACTGATTTGAATACAACTGACGACAGGTATTGTTATCTGGATTTTGATTTTGATTTTGATTGATCGACTAAATCACTTTTTTGGAGGCCTCATTGCAACCAGCCACACGTAGTTATAACTTTAAAAGCAATTTAGAACCATTTTAACAAGAGCTTTGACTTTGGGTAGCTGTGTCAAACAGCAGCGTGACGTAGGCCTGTCTATTTTTTTTTGCTGGCCACTCAGCCATGGCTCCTTGAAATCAACACGATTTGTCTGACTTTTGAGCTAAGACTACGCAATCTATGCATATTTCGCCCGAAACCAGCGTCATTTTTAACCTGTTTTGATGCAAGAAAAAGACAGTTACGTCCTACCGAAAGTCCAAGGTCTTGTTAAAATGGTTCTACATACCTTCGTCAATGAAAATATTTTTTTGGTCACTGTTGATGTGTTGATTTGCTTTATATCAAAATGTTGTCATCTTAGCATATCGTAGAGATCTTGTGCTGAGGTTAATCCAACGGCTTGCGCGCGTCTTGTTTTGTTTTGGTTTTTTTTTCTTAAAAAATAATTTTGAAAATGGTGTTATCTTAGTTTAATACAAAATACTTTGTTTTATCAAGGTATCTGCAGTTCTTCATAAGGATTGGAAGTAATTCTATGACTTCCCAATGTCCTCCTCCAGGACAACAGCGTGAATCCGTGATGCTTGATTTTTCCTGCGATGGAGGATTATCTTGGGAACTCATCAAAATTTTTGACGACATTCGGGAACCACAGTATGTTTGGTTTCAATCTCAATTCATTTTTTTAAATTAGGATAAGTCATTTGTCGCTATTTAAACACATCATTGTCTTTCTTAACCAACCCCTTTCAAGCTGATTAAAGGAGGCTGGTTGGTCAACAAATTAATCACCAGATCTATCTTTATAAATATATAGATATTATTTGTTTAAAAGCAACAAACTATCATTAAGTAAAGAAAATATATATATATATATATATATATATATATATATATATATATATGTGTGTGTGTGTGTGTGTGTATTTTATCTTTAGAATTTTAATATTTTCATATATCTTTTTACAGAACCCTTTTTATGAAGGAGGTCAATAAGTTAAAAAATGACCAAAACCATCCAGCCTTCTTAAGTAACATTCATTATATATAAGCATTATTTTGCAAACTATATTATTGGTATTCATTTTCAAGATCAGACATCGTAATGTTGCCGGACGAAGCACGCGGTCCGGCCTGTAGATTCCGATGGTGGCAACCTTTCCACTCTGGTGAAGGTCGAGATCTCTGGGCCATTGACGGGATCAGCATCAACAACCACCTTTTTAATACGATAAATCTGGATATGACGAATTATCAGAACGATACTAGACATGTTGTTGCTAATCTGGGTACTTTATCTCAAAGCTATTGTGGTAGCAAGCCCAGTATAAGGTAGGTGTGGTTAATTGATTTTATTGTTTTAGAATTGTGAGAGTTGTCGATTTAGTATTTTGATATCAAATGAAAAGTGATTGAAATGATAGATTTAAAAAAATATATATAACTTATTCTTACAGCGTTTAAAGTGCAAAAAGACGTTGTACATATTACATATTTTAAAAAAAAGATGTCCCTATTACCTTTGAAAATTCATTTTGATTTTAGGAATCTTTGTACTAAATAAATGGAAAACTTTGCACTACCCGGTAGTTTGTCGATAATTCTTAAACGAAGTGTTTCAAATAAAGACACATATGATGTTTGTTTTGTCAGATTTTAAAATAACTAGCTTCAAACATTGCATGCATAAATGTATAAGATATTTTATCTTGCTAT
Organism: Magallana hongkongensis; assembly: GCA_016163765.1. Classification (NCBI taxonomy): domain Eukaryota; kingdom Metazoa; phylum Mollusca; class Bivalvia; order Ostreida; family Ostreidae; genus Magallana; species Magallana hongkongensis. The sequence goes on from WFKH01003881.1 coordinate 59,868,536, forward strand.
ATGCGGTGCATTTGATTGGCTTGGTATTTCTAAAAAGTCATTTTTTATGTTATTGTATGGCTATTTTTTTGTTTCTAAATTCTTATTTAAAAAATGGTTGAATAAAATGTGATAGCTGAAAAAATGTTTTGAAAAACTGGAGCTTTTTACTCATTAATACAGACATAGTTATTTTTCAGTTTTATTGAACCCTATCAGTCCAGAGAAATGCGGTATATTGAAACAAAACCCGTTCACGTTGGGCCAACATACATCGTGCAATTTGAGTTGGTCATGGCCTGTCGAAATATGTACTCGATGAACCGTGATAACTTACTATATTTGGAATATTCAACGGACCATGGCCTCAGTTGGCGATTGGTTGAGGAGCCATGTTTTCCGCCCACTACCTGTCAATCATATACAGAGGGCACTGTGTATCAACCTTCGAAATTTAAAAAATGGCGCCAAGTCACTGTGCCTATGCCGATATCATCTTGGTAAGTTAACGATAAAAAGATTTTTAAAAAATGTATAATTTTGTTTGCCTGCAACCTAGAAAAACAATGAAGGACGACGTATTCAATGTTTTTGTGCGTTATTCGTTGCTTTTAGCGTTGTTGTGACATATCGATATCATTAGAAGGTGCATATCATATGTTAATATTTTAAAATTATATGTTAGTGTTTTATGACCTATAATGAATTCCTTTCTTTAGAAGTTTTAAGATATTATTTCATCTTTAAAAAATATACCAATTTAAAATTATATTTTATAGAAAGTGATATTGAAATCAATCAACTCAACTCAAAGTTAATTTTATTGCAGAATTTTATTGATAAGGCAAGTCGTCTTAGATATAGACAAACACTTTAAATAGGCATACCTATAGATAAGCAACGCAAACAATACATGAAAAACAAGATAGTTTCGATACTGTAGATGGTTTAAACAGGTTTTAACTTAAAGATAATGATCTTTATTGGTTCATTGTGAAATAAAATGTCTAGTGCGCATTATTGATTTCATGCTTAGAGAAATCATCATTCAAAGTTTAAAACTTTATCTAATGATTGTAATAGACAAGAAATGATCAGAAGAAAAATGGATGAGTGTATGTTTTCATGAAATTTAAAAAAAAGTGATTTTCAACTGATGAATTCATATGTTCACAGATAAAACATAACAACAATTCATATAGCTTATACAACGTAAGAGAATTTGAGACTTTTCCCCCAAACAACAGACTACATTAGAATTCTACAAACCTAATTACCTTTGCGAAACATTTTGCGTAATGGTGTATTTATCTGACGATTCATTGTCAGAAGAACTAGAGTGTTGATAAAGAAGTTTGATTTTCCAAGATAGAAAGCAGAACTATGTATTTGTAGTGGTACTTTTACCTTTTGGGGGTCCACTAAGGATAATACAAAATAGGGAATATTTATAGTCGAAAAAATCGTAATTATTAGCAATATTGATCTCATTAATTGCCTTTGATCGATTTGACGCTGAGAGTTGTTTCTCTGCTCCTCCGTGTTCACCTGATATCTGCTTGAAATAGCTTTCCTTGCGATTTCAAAGTAACAAAACGAAAAGACTGGAACCGTTATTAAAAATGTTAAAAAGGTTATAAAATTTTTATAACATATCGGAATTCATCGGCGTGCAATGTAATGTATTTCTGTCGAATGTGAATCTGCTCCATACTTTAGTAGCTGGTAGGATGGTCAGTACTTGCGGCATTATCCATGAGAGCGTTAAAATAATCCTTGTATTTCTGACACTGTATATTGCATCATGTTTCGTAAAATGTACAATTAGTATGTAATGATTCAAGGAAATCAGAATCATACTGTACAGACATGTTCCAAACAAACTAAAAACAATATATCCTGAAAAGGAACAAGTATCATCATTTCTTGAGGTTTTAAGGAATGCCGGTGATATGTAAACAGGTAAACCAACGGACGACATCAAAAAATTGCTAACGAACAAATTCAACACAAATGTAAACGATTTTTGCGAGTATAATCCTCCTCTTACCACAGCAATTATACCAACACTATTCAAGATTGTACCAACGGTAGCAAGTGATATAATCACTGCCTTGTGAGAAGTTAAGTCGAAAGAAATTTCTGTCATATTTTGTAGATCCTCCATTTTCTTTGCGAGTCTTTTTTGAGTTGAATGTTGCCTTGAAAATGCCAAATCTTGTATTTTTCCTCAAACTTACTTACGTTTGAATGTTGAAAACTTTCCGATGAGATGTTTTATTGAAATCACAATTGCTCCTAAATACATGTACGAATGCAACTGCCTGAAACCTAGTTGATTCCAAAGAAATAAATGAATAAAATTACATTCGAGCGGTGTCTATAAAGAAAGGGTTTCGACGGACAATAATTATACTTCATTTCTTCCTCTGTATATCTCAAAATTTAAAGGATTTTTCCTCTAATTGGATTTTTTATCGATTATTTAATTGCTAGTCTGATACTAATGAGAATGAATATTCATAGTATATTGTAACAAAGTTTTGAATGTCAGTTTTGTAAAAAAAAAAAAAAAACTTTCTAAAACTTCACAGAAAACTAATACGGTTCATGTGATTCATATATTCATGTACGTTGAATTGGTTGATGTGGATAATATGCGTAGTAAATGGAACACAAAATAAATATAGGATCAAATGATAAGTGATAGCGTATAAATCTTTTCTATCTTGTTAAATTTGTGTTTTATATCCGTATGTTGAGGAGGGAGATATATTCAAACAATGAGTTGAGTAAAATTCAATCGACATAATAAATCATGATATGTTCTTTTTAGGTCAGCTGAGTAAACTCAGGTGACCTAAGGTGACCAATTTTACATTTTTAACTTCTTCTTAAAAACTACAAGGCCAATTGTTTCCATTTTTGGTGTGAAGCATCTCTATGATAAGAGAAATGTAAATTGTGAAATTGGTGGCTCTACCACCCCCAGGGTGCTACAGGGGGGGGGGGCAAAATATGCAAAAAAATAGCCAAATTTTCAAAAATCTTCTTCTCTACTCCCACACATATGAGGAAAAAACTAAATGCATGGTTATGTTGTCCATGAAGCCCTCTACCAAAATTGTGAAATTCATGACCCCTGGGTCAGGGGTTCAGGCTCTAGGGTGGGGCTAATATGGCCATATAGTAAACATGTATTATATCTTAGAAAATCTTCTTCTATACTCCCATATATATATTTGAAAAATAAATGCATGGTTATGATGTCCATGAAGTTTTCTACCTAAATTGTGAAATTCATGACCCCTGGGACAGGGGTTTAGGCCCTAGGGTGGGGCCAATATAGCCATATAGTAAAAATGTATTAAATCTTAAAAATCTTTACTCCCACACATGTGGGCAAAAAACTGAATGCATGGTTATGATGTCCACTAACTCCTCTACCTAAATTGTGAAATTCATGACCCCTAAGTCAGGGTTCAGGACCTAGCATTTGGAAAGCATTTGGAAAGAGTTCAAAGGGGGCGGGGGTGGGGGTGGGGTAACAGTTAATGGAGTTATTTTCCCTTGCTTCTTCCTAATGGAGTTATCTTCCTTTGCTTGTTAATATTTAGTAATTAATCATTGAATATGATGTAATTATAAAGAAGCTGTATGATCAAAAGAGTTATGCAAGGATTTTTATCATTTAAAACAAAAACAGTTTTTGAACTTTCAAAATAAACAAATAGACTTGTTAATAGTAAAGTAATAATTGGCTAACTAAAATCACTGATATAAAGGTAAAATGATTTTGGTATAAATCCCAGATGGTGATTGTCAACAAAGATTGAATATTGAAAAACTGGAACAGGAGCAGTGAGTAACTCATGATGGCTTTTAAAGCTGGTTGCTTTTGGTTTGTTTAAATGCCCACAGGGAGAGTTTCTGTCTGCCCCGGGGAATGGGAAGTTGTTTTAGATAAAACATGTATAATAGCCACCTTGTTATAGCTTTTCTATGAAAACATATACACATAAAACCTATCCTGAAAGTTAATAAATATGGGAAAATTATTTTCTATCAGAGTCTTGCACCTTTTCAATATCAGGTCATGCACTCTTTTATGATCTTTTGAATTAAGTTTTTTGCTAAAATTATAGGTTTAATAGTCCCTTTTGAAAGATTTCAGGCAGGGAGGTGGTCGTCATTACAAATTAAAAAATTTTCTACTCCAGAATAAAACTTAATTAAATGCTTATATGAGACTCCTTGACAAGTTTGTGTATAGGTTATGCTACTCAGGTGACCGTTAAGGCCTATTGGCCTCTTGTTTCTCATAAGTTGTTGTATAAATCCCCATTCAAAGTAATGCAACATAAGTAGATTATGCCTCAACCATAATCATGTGTTTCTGCTGTATTTACAGGGGCCATATCGTGAGTTTGAGATTACGCCAGTCTGACTGGGGTCCGCTAGACACGTGGGCCGTGTCCAGACTGTATGTAGGTCAACACTGCCCCCAGCACTGCAGCGGTCACGGCAAGTGTGAGGAAGGCATATGTAGGTAATGCTGGAAATTATGCGTGTTTATATATGTGTTATCTTTATACATGTATGTGTAACAGAGGAATAATAGTCTTATTAGTAAGAAATATGGTATGCAGTCATTTTAAGACTGGTTTACTGTACACCGTTTCTCTTTGACAGTATTTGGGACTTAATGAATGAAACATGATCATTTAATACATTAAACTTTATGTTTTAATATAAAATGATACTTGAATGTACCAACATAACACTTTTAAAGATTTGAAAGGTCAGATGAATGTGAAATATTATTGGAGAAGTTAATTTTTTCACATGAATTGAATTAAATGAAAACTTACGACTGATCAATGTATTTTTCGTGTAAGATGCGAAACGGGATTCACTGGTGCTTCCTGCCAGCCTCGGAGGAGGATCGAGGAGACCATGCAGGCTGATTTTGGGATTCGCTACGAGCCGGACTCTGACTTTGTGGACATCTGGGGAGGGGAGGTCATTGGTGGCGACAAAGGATGTGGGACACTGCTGTCCGGGGAAACCTTGTATTTCTCTGATGTGAGTTCTCTTAATTTACAATAAACCTTGAGCTTATTTGGCATTTTCCTTGATCATTACATGTATTAGGTAATTGATTTTGATAAAACTGGTGGTGGTCGTGAGAGGTGATGGGAAATTGTCATATGCATATTGAAAATGTTGTATTTATACACGCACCCATCCTCACAACGCCAGAGGTCCTGAGTCAACTCTTCCAGACCCGGACGTTGTGAGGATGACACGCACCAAGTAAATTCAAAATTTGTCATATAACAGAAACATAAACGACGATCACGTGACACGTTTAAACCAATGACGTTGAGTTATTTTTGTTCGTGCAAAACAATGCTATTTATTGAATTTACAAAGGAACCATTTGTAGTATAAAAACTAATCAGTATTACAAACTTATGATTGATGGGTAATTTTATTGAAACTTGGTAGAATGGTGCAAGGGAAGCGCAAACGAAAGACTTGAACACAAAGAATGAGGACTACATAGAGTTTTACCTCAGGATTGGTGGCGGACTACCGGACTGTAGCGGGGGAGAGACCACAGACGAGGGTGTGGTCCTACAGTACTCCACAGACGGGGGAAACACGTGGAAACTGCTCCGGGATATGATCCCCGAGAAGTTCCGAAAACCAGAGTAAGTTCAAGATATACGTGGCAACAGATAGAAACACTCTTTTAGAAAATGGTCAACATTTCTGTTCATTTAATTAATAATTTTTGATTCTCTACCAATATTTCAGATTTTCTAGAGTGTTTAATATTTACAATTTTACTAGCTTCTTTGTGGGTTTTTCCCCCAGAGAGCAAGCTTAAGGATGCTATCATTTAAAGTCTTCCATTTTTATTTAATATCTCCTTCAAACAATATGTAGATTATTTTCTATTATCATTACATATTCTTTTATTTACAGTTATGATTGAAAGCATGATAAATTTTGTTTACCCCAAATTAAAACCTTTTTATAGCACTCACTGTTACATTGTAGTTGTTGCTTGTGAAGATAAAAAAAATGTGCATATCTCGCAGATTTGTTCATGTTGTGTTACCGGAAGTTGCTCGGTCTTCAATGACGCGCTTCCGGTGGTGGCAACCATCACATTCTGGTGGAGGGACGGATCAGTGGGCATTGGACGACATCCGTGTGGGACACTACGAGAGGCGCAGACAAATACACGACAACTTCAATGTATTAATACATTTGTTTCAATGATTATGATGTCACTTAAAAATTTCAGCTCATTATATGACAAAATCTTTTAAGGCATGAACTCTTTAGATTCTGTTTAGGTACAGCATCAATGCATCAACACTGCAATCACTAGGTGACAAGACAATCTTAAATTAGTTTTCGTGCATGTAATATCAATTCGTAAATGCAAACACCATTATTTATTTTTATTTATTCCCTAAAAAATCATATCAATGAAAAGATTATATGTTTGATGATAGAATCTAACATGTGAGCAGGTGCAAATAAATGTACCAGTAGAGGCGAAAGCTAATTTCATTGAATATGTCATTAATAAACACATGCTATGCAATGTTTAAATTAAACATGTACATTCAAAATATATTTTGAAACTTATCATGTGCATGTAAAAATGGTTTGAATTAATTTAGTCTATATTTTCATGTCTGATAGATTTTTACCTTACAGAATGAGTTCATACTTGTTTCAGACCCAATTAAACGCAATCGATAATGGAGTTTGGTCAACCATAACTGAGGGAATTCTGGGAAAGTATTGCCAGAACCGTGACCGGGCTCTGATTCTAGCCAACCAGCAGAACGACAAATACGTCGTCACTAAAGACCTTGCACTCGAAACCGGTGACGTCATCCAATTTAGGGTAAGTGGTTGATATTTTGTTTTGAAAGTCAATCAGAATGATTCATATCGCTATTATGTACAATACATAATAATATTTGAAGAAGAAAAAATTAAGTAGTTCTGTTTTGTTGGTTTTCGTTATAACCACTCGAAACTGGTGATGTCATTCAAATAAGTGTATTAAAAAAGCTGAATTTATTTGAAATTTCTAAAATCATAAATCAGTAATGCTTTTTCTCGCCCAAATTCGCTTGATGTTAAATTGATGCAGATTTATGTTGCTATAGTTTTGCGACAAGGGACTACTTCAATATCTCTCGTTCATAACAGATTTTTTGTTGAAATTTTGAAAAATGGCGGTTATTTTTTAAGGTGAATGTTGGGTGCAGCAATCAGTTCCGTTGGGATCACACCGTGATGTTAGACTACAGTCATGATGGCGGACAAACGTGGCACCTGCTTGAGGATCCCTGTTACCAGGAGAACGAGTGTGATGGCCACTACACAGAGGGGACTATCTACTACTCAGGTCCTCACGGATCTTGGCAGACTGTGGTCATCCCCGTTACAGAGAAGCTTGCTATGCAGTGTGTTGGATGTTTTTTTTTCTTTACTTTATTTGTTAAAGTATCTTGTAAAGTTAAAGATGATAAGCAAAATGATATATAGCTTATGCTGCTGGAAGATGTTTTGTTGGTGTCTCTATTTTTTCTGTAAAATATAAGATTTATTGATTTTCTGACAAGATTGATAAGTCTGATTAATAGTTGCTAGGCAATGAAGAAAATTAAATTGTCTATTTAAGAGCAGTGTTTTAATTGTGTTTGCTCCTCTGTTCTGTCGAAAAAGCATTGTTCTACTTTTTTTTAAAAGGATTTTTGCAGGAATGAAGCTATACACATAGTGTATAATAATTCAAACCGGCCTCGTATATTTCAAAATTAAAATAGTGTCTGTCGATCGAAATTTCTTTAAATCAAAATTCAGTTTCATGTTGCACTTTTTAAAAATAAATTTTATAAAATTTATCATATCATTTATTTACTACAGTATTAAAACTATTTTTTCTTCTCTAGTCCAGTTATGTTGAGATGGTGGCAGCAGGGTGGCTACCCGTTTAATTTTGGTTTGGATGACGTGTATGTCGGTCCTCCTTGTGAAGAAAATTGTCATAGAAACGGCGTCTGTGAGGGTAGTGTATGCGTGTGTGACGATGGGTTTCAAGGTATGACGATGTAAATCTTATTAATTAAATCACATGAACAATTGAATACAAATTACCAGGAATCGAATAGTGTTTGTTTCAAGACTAAGTACAGCAACTGTTTACAAGTTTAATTTTTGTATATAATACATATACTTAAAAAAACTTCACAGAATTATTCTTTTGCACATAGGGGTGCTGTTAAAATTCCGTATATCATATTTACTGCCTACATTTAAATGAACTTAACATATAGTTACTCGCTGAAAATTCTTAATTGCTGATGTTGTTTGGCACGATCCGCACCATAAATTTACAAACAGAGTATTTTTTCAGTTAAAACAAGTCATGATAATTTTCATTATTTTGTATAGATCCAGACTGCGGCTTCCTTGCCACTAGCCCCTATGGTATGTCTGACTGGTTCGATAACCATCACGAGCCCTCGGACATCTGGACGAGAATCATTGGAGGAAAGCTCGGTCTGGGGTGTGGAGTGGTGGATTATGGGAACTCGTTACACTTCAATGGAGACGGCACTAGAGAGGCTGTGACAGTACCCCTGAACACAACGTATCTCAGGTGCGTTATGTCTCCGAGATAATATTTCATACTCTACATGTATATCTGCAACTCTTTCTTTGCCGTAATTTCCATATTTTAGTATGTTTGCGTTTTCGTAGTTGTAAATTCTAATGATTAATATGAAAGTTATTTTATTCGTTTTTCCTTGTAAACGAGCTTTTTTAAGGGGTGTGTAATCCAACCTTGTTAATTGCCTCTCGTAGAATGCTTCAATTTGTGCTGAAAATCGGAGGTAACGGTGACGGTCTGTCCTGCATCACTCCACGCGGCAGAAACGAGGGGGTTATAGTGGATTACTCCACCGACAACGAGGTCACGTGGCACGTGCTTAAGGTAGTAGAACCACGGGTCCACAACTACAGCACAGAGAGGGTCACCCTGGAGCTACCACAGGACGCCAAGACTGAGAGGACTATATTTAGATGGTGGCAACCCGTGGGATACGGAGGTGGGCGCATTTTTTATTATGCAAATTTAAACTAGGTTTTTATTAAGTTAGCGAATTTTTAAGCGTTTGGTCTAGTGATTTAGTTTGATAGAAACGTTTCGATTTATGCAATATATTAGATAATGGGCCTTCTTTTAAGCGAAAATGTTTGAAATAGTCTAATTTATAAATTTCTTTTGTTTTTAAGCCATATGTGTGATACTTCAAGACAAACGGTGTATCTTTATGAGTAATTAACTAAAGTCAACATGACTTTTAATTGCTGTATTTGAATTTTCTCAGGGGTGCATCGAGCTGAGTGGGGCCTGGACAGCGTTATTATTGGGGTCAATGAAACGAACAGGGAGAGTTTCCAGGACGATTTCGCTATGATGGTCCCTGACCCCCACCATTGGTTGCTAACTGAGAGCGCGGTACCTAGGATCACGTGTAACTCTGTAGGAAACGCCCTGGAGTTCAGCAGAGACAAAGGTGAGTATAGTCTTCAACTTTGCTTCAAGTGACTGAAATTCAGATTGTAGATTTTTAATGCCTGGCAAGAGTCTTTTATAATCAGCATAATTGAAAAGCCTTGATCATTTTGATATACAAATTAAAGCTCCACCAGCAGTGATATTAAGCACACATTAAAGACATTGCTGTTCTTGATGTCTAGTTGAAAATCGCGAATATTTCTATGTTGTCCTCATATGTCATATCAAATATTTTACTTAAAAGACTACCCTATTAATACACATTCACGTCTAAGACATTATGTTATTAAAAGAATGGATATGCTGTTTTGTTCGGTAAATTTCGTTCACTGTGTCCAATCTTTTCGCCTGCAGACCTCAGATTCGCGGAAACCATGGACTTCCGCATCACTCCGTCCACCTTTCTCCAGTTCGACATCGCCATGGCGTGTGACTCGCTCTATGGTGCCCTGTACGGGGTCATGCTGGAATACTCAGTGGACATGGGACAAACCTGGCACCCCGTGGTCCACCAGTGTGCCCCTCCAAACTTTCAGTGTAGCGGGTACCACCTCAGCAGTGAATACATGTCGGACCAGCACAAGAACTGGACCCGTGTGACGTTGTACATGCCTCCTGGCGCAGTGTCAGTTGATTTGCTATAATGATGACTTTATCTTACATTCAATTTAGTTAATAGATTGCGTAATGAACTTGGCGTATATTGTATGTTTACCTAAAGTTTAGATTATCATTTGTCACAATTGTGCTAAAATTTTTACACATCGTTTCGTATATGTCGATTTAAAGTTGTTAGATTGAAAAATTAATAATAATGAAACGATGGAAGTTTTTAATAAACTTGAAATGAATATGTGTTTTAAGTACATGCATATCATTTTCTCAATCTTTATTTGATTCATCATTTCTTTCTTAAAATATATGTACATGTAGAATGAAATCTTGTTTACTGTGTATTGTTCCTTAAAATCGTTGTATGTAAAGTGTTAATATATGTTTATTAAGATAAATAAAACTCAATTTTACAGGTCTCCAGCCACGCGCTTAAGATGGAAGCAGCAGAATAAAACGCCCCGTGGTAATGTGTGGGCGTTAGACAATGTGTACCTTGGCAACAGTTGTCCCTGGTTGTGTTCTGGTCATGGTTATTGTCGTGAAGGCGCTTGCATGTAAGATGTCATTTAAATATATAAATTCTGAGAATTTTTTTTTATATTAATTTTTTTACCTCAATAAACATACATCTTTTTTGTAAAACGTGATTGTATCTTTTCAAGCTGTGACCAGGGTTTTGGCGGACCACACTGTGACCCCATACAGCCTCTTCCCATGATGCTCCGCGACGATTTCAATGGAGAACTGTTAAACAAAAGAAACTGGAAAGAGATTTATGGCGGGGAACCATCAGATATGTGTGGCGTTGTCGTCAGTGGCAACTCTCTGCTGTTCCATAAGGTAATTTCAGACTTGCAGAATAAAGGCTTTTTATTGTATAAATTTAGTTTTATAATTACATACTGTAGAATCAATCGTAAAAATATGTATTGGGTCAATTTTCGTGGATTTTCAATTTTTCAAAGTTTTATGAGATAAAACTTTCTGGATTTAACTGTATCATTGATAAATGTATACATGTACTAAGGTTCTTTATTCGGCGATGATGCGAATTCCTTGGACATTGTTGGAGAGGGTCCCAAATATATTCACGAATATAATGTCACCCCGAATTCTATTGATTTTGTAGTATAGGACACTTTCACTTCTTATGTAAAGAAAAAAGTGTGAAATTTCTATAATCACACATATCTTTGCATTAGTGCCATGTTCATAGCTAAAAGTAAATCAGTGGGTTTTGCGTGTATACTAGTAGGTGTATTGAATTTTATTTTTGTGTAGAACCATCTCAGAATGGTTGTGAGTGACGACATTGACACACAGATGTTGACAGGCGTGGAGTTCTACTTCAAGTATGGATGTAACGATAAAGAGACGGACTGGCCACGGGCGGAGAGTGTGTTGTTTCAATATTCTACGAACGGTGGTATCATCTGGAACCTCATCAAAGAGATCCATTACTCAGATACCTCCAAAGTTAGGTTTGTATCATCCAATGGAAAGAACATGTTTATTTTTTTATTTTTACAGTTTTTATATATATCCGAATATGTATTTTTTCTTTAGGATAAAATGAAACGCATACTGTAAACATTTATTAAACATAGAACTGCATTAACGTGATCAGTTTTTTTTAAAGAATAACTTTGCAAACATACTCAAGCATTTCACCTGATTATATATTATCATGTTACTTTGAGATGAAAATTCGTTTATGAACACCTCCAATGTTGCACATATACATGTACATTAAACATAGTTTAACATTTTTTTGCAGATATTTTAGTCTAGACTTACCTGATAGTGCAAAATCTGCAGCTGCCAGATTTCGATTTTGGCAACCAGAGAACCAAGGCGTGTTGCTTATTTTAACTTTTGGTTACATGTTAGACAGTATCTAATTGTATGCACTTACTATTATATCTTTACGAAAGTGTGATTTCCTATTTTATCCTTATTGACGGTGATTTAATTAAATACTGGCTAAAATAAAGATTGAAGTACACTTTAAAAAAAAAATAACGCCCTTTCGATTGGTTGAAAATAACCAAAGTTTGTATACATGTATTTTAAACCATGATTGTACTTTTAATACGACTTGTAGTTTAAAAGTTCTTTTATATTCATAAACGCATATTTATCTTTTTTCGAAACTATATTTAAATTTTGGTTATATTTTAAAAAGGTGATATGAAGTCTACGTGGTCTGTTGACAACTTTTATATTGGCAAGATGCCAGCGAGTCCCAGCATGATGTCGGATGATTTCGACTCTCAGACTATGTCCGACTCCTGGCTTTTCATCAATGAAGGAAAAGTTAAGAACTATTGTGAACACAATATAAGGTGAGGGGTCGTTCCTGGATATATAAAATCAAGAATAATATACTGTTTTCTATGGTGTCCGGATAGGGCAATATGGATGAGCTCAACAATGCGTTAAGAAACACTGCAACTATGTCTTGCTGTCGCACAACAGATCATCACTTTAACCCAACTTCATACAGCACACCGTTGCACTACGTAAACACAGCACAGCACGCGGTATTACACATGGCGCAATCACACCAACACATCTTTGCACAACACGCAATTTTAGACATCAAGCCATCGTTCTAACACAAAAATGGTGACACCGCGATTTCTGATATTGCATTGGTCCTATTTTTGGACACCATGATAGACTAAATTCTAAATTATTGATCATATTTTGTGTTTTAGTCTTTAGATACATGTACATTTATGTTGTGTCCATGTAAATCAAATAATTGAAGACAATTATATATAGTTATCGTTATTTATTGTTAATTATTGGTCTTCACTTTTAAACTTTGCCTTTATGTTTTGTATTTAAACATGATTGCAAAGTTGTGTTTTATGTGTATATTAAGCTAAACGTCTTATTGATGTCTCGCGTTGGTCAGACAGGATACCACAAACTCCGGACACTCCGCTCTAGTTTTCGGAAACACCGGAAGTCGGGGAGAGAGATATGTCGAGACAAAAGATCTGAGTGTAGGGCCTATGTCAGAACTTCAGTTTGATGTGAGTAGTTAATCATCATTTTTATTTTAAAAAATCTTAATACACATATTCATAGTGAATTTTACTATGCGTATTAGCATACCTTTCGTTATCATGGCATTGCAAGTAGTTTTAAAAAGATTTCATTTTTATTATTTATGTTTTGTTAGATAAATGTGGGTTGTGAGTCTGACCCTACAGAGGATTATCCGGTCAGGGTTGAATATTCTCCAAATGGCGGGAAAACATGGCATTCTCTGGTGTCTAACTGCGCCTTGACGTCATCAGCTTGGTGTTTTGATGTCGATACCCCAACCACTGTGTACTATGGGGGAACCTCAAAGTACTGGAGAAGAGTCATTGTGCCTCTTGATAATGTTTACATCTGTGGGTATGTGTAATACATGTAATGTTAAAGAAATAAAATAATCTGATAAATAACCTTTGTGGACTATCGCTTCACATTGAAATAAAAGTTAATTTATTCATATATACATGTAATATCAGAAACCAAATTTTGTTCATGCCGAGTTGAAACTTTGATACTGTATACAGGGTTTTTTTGCTTCGTGTAATTTTCGCCCTTCTAAATTTGCAAACAGTTTCGTTTCGTCTTGAATTCGCCCAGACACAGTAGTGTTTAAAGAGAGATAATTAGAGACATTGGAATTCGCCCAGCCTTAAATTCGCCAACTGACACCAAGGATGGCGAAAGGGGCGAAAATAAAACGGGGGCGAATATTTATCTGTATACAGTATCATAAGATATTTCTGATTGTAGATCTCTACGGTTTCGATGGTACCAAGGTTTTATTGCGGAGGACCATTACGCCCCTGAGTGGGCCATAGATAATGTATTTATAGGAATGGCGTGTATGGACTACTGTCAAGGTCATGGTGCATGCTCAGATACGATGATGTGCACATGTGATCAAAATCGCCATGGCGATAGCTGCGTTATTTCTATTCCGCTGCCGACACATCTATCAGATGACTTTGAGAGATCTGATGGTGAGTCCCCTGTACGTGGACAATTGATTAGAGGTAAAAAGAAACATTATAGTTGATTCTGGGGATGATATATATGTTTGATAATGTCTTCAGTATCAAACGAAAAATTCCCAAAAATATCCTAAGGCAAAATATTTCTTTGTCTATTTTTGTTAAGTCGTCAGTCATATTAGAAAACGTAAAAAATTAAATAAAAAATAAACGTGGAACTAAAGAACCTTCTATATCAAAATGAAACTTTTTTCACCTACAGCAATTAAGTTCTGTTGTGTTTATATTTTAAATTTTATTCCTTTACTTGGAGAAAAATTGTATCTTGTATAAATTAATAAATATATTGAAAGAGAATGACGTTAACGAAACTAAGTGGTGGATGCAGAGTGGCGGGGAAATATCGAACGAGTGCGGAAAGCTTATATCAGGGGACGCACTTCATTTCAAACACAATGGGGAGAGGATGCTTGTCAGTACTGATTTAGATTTAAGTACTGTAAGGTGAGCAATATCCATAAAATAGGGCATATAGAAATTAACAAATTTTCTAAAAATAGTGTGTTGCTTTCACACAAACCATTTACCTTATTCTGTAGGCAATTTGTCCTTGCCATTCATAAATAAAACAAAACACTCTTACATACATCTTTAGCATGATTTTAATTTGACATTCACTACCTGCTACTTGACTCTTTTTAAAGATTTTCTCATATATATATATATATATATATATATATATATATATATATATATATATTAATGTAATTCAGCATCATACAGTTCTTTATCCGTCTTGGTTGTGAGCGGCAACCACCCGACACCTCGTCATTTCCGGTCTATCTACAGTTCAGTACAAATGCAGGTGTCAACTGGAACTCGATAGAACAGTTTGACTTTAACAAATACAGTAACGTTCCAAAATATTACGCCCTGCACGTTCATCCCGAGGCGAGAACCAACTCAACAAGAGTGAGGTGGTGGCAACCGTCTGCTAATGGAACATTTCCAGAGGAGTGGGCTATAGATCAGGTAACTCATTGTTTATTTTAAAATAACATTAGACTATGCAATGGATTTATGCTAAAATATAATTATTTTTTTTTTTTTGGGGGGGGGGGGTTTACAACAGCGTAACAAAGAGTCATTTGTTTTGGATAACAAGGTTTTTGATTGAGCTTTCACTCTTCAATAGGTTTTCATTGGTGGCGATATGAACGGTGTCACTCCTTTAGGAGACGATTATAATCTACCCAAAGAAACAAGCTGGCTGGTGTATCCAGGCGCCACTATTGAACCCGTTTGCAATTCACCACAGAAGGCCATACATTTTAACGGTAACATGTCAATGATGTACAATTAGTTAAAAAAATAATAATAAAATTGTGTTTTTCTTAATCATTGAATTTAATTTGATACGCTTTCTTTCATAAAAGGTGATACTGGCATAAGATATGCAATGTCTGGTGACGTTATCGTAGATGAAGAATCCTTTCTACAGTTTGAAGTTGCTATGGGTTGTGTTTCGAACCGTGAATGTTACAGTAAGTTTTTCAAGTATTTCAGCACGTTAACCAAGAATTTACATTAATATAATAACAACATTTTGAAGCTGTTTTAAGTTGTATTTCATTTTTTTTACAGATATTGGTATCGAATTCTCGCGAGATTTCGGTAACACATGGGAACTACTTCAAAAACCCTGTCTGCCATCGGATGTAGACTGTGGCCGATTTTATCCCGGAACAACTCTCGTTTCTGACGTCCATACTGGGTGGCATAGAGTCACAATACCACTCCCCTATTACTCAAGGTACAATTAATTAAAACACATTATACTGTGAAATCATTTAAATTCGCTGGGGCCGTTTTCGTGAATTGACAATTCTTCAAGGGTTCTTTAATGTACACTCTTTTGTTTATTTGTTTTGCAAGAATTAAAGACTGTGGGTGTTAATTTGTATATGGGATGTAGATTCGTAGGAAAGTGTAACCATGAATTCATTGAGCATTTAAACATCATGAAAGTTAATTATTGTACAATATTAAGTAAGGAAAGTATAAAAAAAAAAGCTTCAATAATTTGTGATTTATTTTCTTTCCTCCCAGAGGTAAAGCTATACGGTTTAGATGGATTCAACCAACAGGGTACGGGAAGAAACAGAACTGGGCGGTGTCTAGGTTATATATTGGTAAAGGATGTCCTCTGAAGTGTAATGGTCATGGCAAATGTTCGGAGGCCGGGTGTATGTAAGTAGAGCGTTTTGTAATTGTTACTCGGATTATGTTAATGATTACAACTTGCTCTTATTGTAGAAGCAACTGCTTACATATACGATTTTCACAACGATTGATTTTTTTATTTAATTTTATTTCAGTCTAATTTACCATAAACATATTGTTCCCTAAGCTATGTGATATTAAACTCTGTATATTATTAACTTGTACTAAATCATTAAGAAAAACGAAATTCAGGAAGATTTACTTGATATCAGAATTACCATTTTAATTAGGTGTAAAATTTTTTTTTCATCAATTGAGTGGTGGGTTTAAAATGTACTGATATTTTTGTTTAGTATACCTGACACAATCTTATACATCTGGTTTCAGATGTGACGATGGATGGCAAGGATTTAACTGTAGTGAGCCTGTATCATCCTTACCTACATATTTATATGACTCATTCGACCCGGATATAAACGGGTCGCAATGGTTGAAAGTTACTGGAGCGCAAACCTTGCCTCCATGTCATGTTATGGCTGGTGGCAATGCATTACACTTCTCAGGGGTACGTAACTCGTCAACCTTTTTAAAATGGTCCGTCATCATCTAAAATATATTGAAACCTAAAGAACATTTTGATAAATCACTCTCGTAGTAATTCTGTATTATTTTAGGGATGTAGTCGCATTCTGATCTCGCGAGATCTCGATCTCCGGCACGCAGTCTACGTTCAGTTTGTGTTCATATTTGGTTGCACAGCTGGCCCCGTGACAAGAAATCAGGGAGTTCTCGTCGATTATTCAACAGACGGTGGTATAACGTGGATGCCTATAACAGAACTATACTACACACTATACAGAACACCCAAGTAGGTCAACAGAACCAGGAACTTATTTGCATTTAGAGTTCTGAATGGTTTTAACTATTTTTAGACTGTAGTGATCTCCTTTGAAAGAAGAGCTCTGTATTGAGATATAGGATAATACTCAAAATTAAAAGCTAAAAATTATGTAATTTTACTTTTCTTAATAATAGTTTATAGCTTAACAAATCATATTTAAAAATTTGAGGTAAATCTGAAGGTTAATTTGTTGACCACTTATATATCTTCCCTAATTTGATGTTAAGAGTAGGTTTGATTTCTCATTTTAAACATATCCTATGTCTCTGCAGATTTCTGAGTTTAAAACTCCCAGAAAAAGCAAAAAGCGATGGCGTCAGACTTCGGTGGTGGCAGCCACTACACGGGGGACACCCCGTGGGTGACTGGTCCATAGACAACATCCGTATCGGTGGAGAAGACAGTAATCCAACAGAATTCATGTCAGATTTTAGTGGACCACTTGACTATCAGAGCTGGATGAGGGATGATAATGTGGCCGGAGATTCAACATACTGTAACGAAGCCCATGTTGCTCACGGAACAACTCAAACGAAAGAGAACTCGGTCTTAGAAACCAGAGAAGTTGGCATTGAGAACGATTTTATTTTAGAATATGAACTCAACGTTGGGTGTGGACAGACGTTTAACAAGTCCACCCCGCCCGTACATTTAGAATACTCCACAGATAATGGGGTCACGTGGTCTCATCTTTCCCCTCAGTGTCTTCCAAAAGATCCCGAATGTAATGGAGGACTGCATATGGGAAGCGTATACCACAGTGAACCAATGGGAATGTGGAGGAGATTTTCTCATACCTTATCTGGATTACCAGTATCAAAGTACCTAAAGCTTTTCCCCCATAATTGTGAAAAGATGTAGAAACTTTTATGATTCGCTTTGATCGGTTGCTTACTGTTTCATTTGCTTACTGTTTCATTCGTAGTACATTCAAAAACAACGGAATATAGTAGCTTGTAGAACATGCATACTCATGGTTTGATGACATATATAATATGTTAAGGGCAAATATTACAAATATAATTTATTCTTTCAGCTCGACAAGATTCAGATGGACCCAGAGGGCAGACGGTAATGCCGGACCCTCCAATGAATGGGGGATACGTAAAATTTATGTGGGCAGGGCCTGTAGCGAACACTGTAATGGCCACGGTAGCTGTAGATACCCGTCGTGTACGTGCGATCGAGGACACTCAGGCCCTGATTGCCTGTATGATCGATTCATTAATCCTGTAAGTAGATTATCTTCAAAGCCCTTTGTATATGAAAGGCATGGCAACATTTATATCAGGTCCTGAAGTAGATGTAAAGTATAAAACATATAACTGTGGTTTCATCAATATTTGTTGAATACCAATTTCATAGATTTCTTTTTTGAGCTGCTCCAAACAAATCTAATAATGCATTGTACTAATAATCTAATAATATATTGTACTGTTGGTTCCACTTGCTAATAACTTACGTATCCTTGATACTATGACTTTCACTTAATCCACGAACTTTGATGCTAAGGAATGTGAATGAAACCACAGTTTCTCAGTCCTGGAGCAAAGCTATTCACACAATATGCACTATTCTTCTATTTTTCTTTGTTATACTATGGACAGTGTTTTTTTGAAAAAAAAAAAAGACACACATTCTAGACTTGTAATCTTATTAAACTATTACTATCTTAAAAGTTTCTTTGAACCCATATTTATTTGGTTTTAGACGTACTTAAAAGACAATTTCGAAAGCAGTTCGTTTGACAAATCTAAGTGGTTGTTGGTAGAAGGTGGGGAACTTGGCAAACCTTGTGAGAATCTAGCAGAGGGATCAGCCGCGGTGTTTACTGGATCCAACTACAGGCAGCTCGTCACTATCGATCTTGACCTGAGAAACACGCGGTAAGACTAAATTAGCCAATCGGAATTAAATTTGTGCAATTGGTCTTTCACAGATACATCTTACATAGATCCGAAATATCAATTATCGGATTTTTACCATAATCCGTGCAGGCTTTAATTATCTTTAAATAATACATTGACGTGACATTTTGTTCATTTGCATTGCTTTTGGAATGACATAAGGATGTTTTGAATTAAAATGCTAAAAAGATAAGGAATATACCTTTATAAACGGGATTGAAAAAAAATTAATACAAATTATAAATCATGATTTGTATTGGTATTTCCTCTCTCCCTTTGCCAGATATCTGGGATAGGTGACAATTGTTATAATAAAAAAAATCATACAGCATCACAAATCTATAAAAAAGATATAGACTACTTACTTATTTATGTACAATGTCTTTTTTCAGGTTTGTACAGTTTATAGGATCTTTAGGCGGTGTAGATGTTGACCCTACGTGTTTCACACCTCGATCTCCTGAACACAGTGTTATTCTCCAGTACAGCAACAACGGAGGTAAACCAGGCATTACTTTTTGATCATTAAATGAGTTACCTGAATGTGTCATTATGAAAGTTTATATATTTTGTTTAAATTTAATGAACTAAATACCAAAATGAAATAAAAAATATTCAAAGATTGTATCAAACAAGGTAACTTTTATAACGCTCCTAAAAAGTGGTCATATGTTAATTATTGTTTGTTATAACTACTAGAAGATCTATTATTTATAGGCATTACTTGGGAAGATTTGCATGTTATGGATTTCACCACGTACAAACGTCCAAGACAAGAGTACGTTTTATTGCCTCAATCTGCTAGGACAAAGAACACCAGACTAAGATGGTGGCAACCTCTTAACAGGAAATGGGCCCAGACAGGTCCTCAATGGGCTATAGACAACGTCCTTATAGGTCAGTGTGAAATAGACTGAGTTATGCTATACTATTTTGTGGATGGGTATTACTCTTTATGAGGGTTAGATTGCCTTGGCTATTTTAATATTCATTAATCTGCTTTAGTGAAAGAGTTCTTATAATCATAAAGGGAAACAAATTGTGAAATATTTTGTATAATTTTACACTATTAGTAAATAGTTTATTGCTAAAAAAAATTGTACTTTAAATTTTAAGGTAAATGGATTATGAAATATGTTGACCTTCCAGCTGCCTTAAGAATCTTACAACTGAATTATATATAAAATTATGTTCTGTTAACACAATTATGTATTTTTAAAACAAAATTCTAGAACAATTTTTTTTTTAAATTTTGGTTTTTGAGTAATTGAGTAAAGTACATATTTCTATATTTTAATTTTAATTTTTCCTTAGTTCATATTAGAAACTGAATTTTACTTAGGTTTTAACTGCATACGTATTTGTTCTCATCAACAAAAATATGTATATGTTTTAACAGGTGGAAATGAAATCAATCCAAGCCACATGCAGGTGTCCTTTGATGATTCACTACAGAGTGATGCACCATGGGAGTTCAATCCCCATGGAGAAATAAAAGACAACGTTTGTACCAAAGGCGACAGCTCCATTGTGTGGGAAGAGGGCATAGGAAATAGGAGTTTTACCACTGGTCAACTCATAGTGCAAGACGGATTTATGCTACAATTTAAGGTTAAAGTATCAATCAGCATTTCGTCAGTTACATTACACATTTTCAATTCAATTCAAATAAGAATATTTTTTATAAACAGTGTTAATAATAGAATTAGGTAGAAAATAAACATATTGCTTGCATCAGTTTTATTAGAATTAACAAATCTTGCAATTATTACTACTTTTTTATTTTATTGTTAGAACTTAAGATAAATAGGATAAATTAAAAAAAAATTTAAGGCTACAAAAATATAATGTTTTGCAAATTTACAGTATATATAGTATAATGTTATCGTTGTTACAAAATAATAATCAAAATGTTTTAACACAATTTTAATTTTATAAGTAAATGAAATTCTTAGAATAAACATTCAATAAAAATCCTTGTGCTTACAGATTGCGGTTGGATGTAGCGGCGTTGCAGACAATTGTGCAGATTATGCCCCAGTTTATCTTGAATACAACAAAGACCCAGGAAGTGACCGCTGGAACCTAGTTCGTCCCCTGTGTCTTCCAGACCACGCCTACCTGTCCGAGTGTCAACCACGTCACTATCACTCCGCCTCCATCTTTACTCACCACACCCACCCTTCATGGACACTAGTAACAATACCATTAACAGAGAAGACTTTCTCTAGGTAGAATTCTTTGTGTATTTGGCATGCGTTACCAGGATTTATTGTCTTTATGTTTTTCTTGTGCTTATTGGTATTTGAGATTTCTTGGTTAGGTTTAAGGGTTACAAGAATTTATCACCTTTACGTTCTTTTAAGAATGTGGTTACTTTAATGTTTGACTCTTTCTTTGATCTATTTTAGCACAACTCGGTTTCGATGGATACAACATACACAGTCGAGCGTTGGAATATCATGGGCGCTAGACGACATCTATGTGGGAGAATCCTGCCCTGATTTGTGTCACTCGCGAGGAACTTGTTTAAATGGAAAATGTTTCTGTGAACGTGGATACTTTGGTAGTTATCAAGGCTTTCAAAAATTTTACAATGCATTTTGACCATCTGCCATGAAACAAATTCATTATCTTTACTTACAATTTAAAAAAAAAAACATATGATTAATAATAAATAAAACTGTATTACGAGAAATATTCATATATGCAATAATCACTATTCTGTTGACTGTATTTGTAGGCAAAAAGTGTCTGCCTCAGCCTGGAAGTTTGATAAGAACGATGTACGATTCGTTTGAGGGAGGGATTTTCTCATTTTATTGGGAGTCGGTATCAGGAGGTGGAATAGGGTTTGGTTGCGGAGCTCTGCGTCCGTTTGCCCATGGCAAGACTTTGTACTTTAATGGTTGTGGTCATCG
>WFKH01003881.1:59918284-59932033 GCA_016163765.1 Magallana hongkongensis
AAGTTTTTTTTTAATTTTGGTTTTCGAGTAATTGAGAAAAGTACATATTTCTATATTTTAATTTTTAATTTTAGTTTTTCCTTAGTCCATATTTGAAACTGAATTTTACTTAGGTTTTAACTGCATACGTATTTGTTCTCATTAACAGATATATGTATATGTTTTAACAGGTGGAAATGAAATCAATCCAAGCCACATGCAGGTGTCCTTTGATGATTCAGTACAGAGTAATGCCCCATGGGAGTTCAATCCCCATGGAGAAATAAAAGACAACGTTTGTACCAAAGGCGACAGCTCCATTGTGTGGGAAGAGGGCATAGGAAATAGGAGTTTTACCACTGGTCAACTCATAGTGCAAGAGGGATTTATGCTTCAATTTAAGGTAAAGTATCAATCAGCATTTCATCAGTTACGTTACACATTTTCAATTAAATTCAAATAAGAACATTTTTATGAACAATGTTAATAATAGAATAAGGTAGAAAATAAACATATTGTTTGCATCACTTTTTTAACTTAACAAATCTTGCAATTGTTGATACTTTTTTATTTAATTGTTAGAACGTAAGATAAATAGGATAAATTAAAAAAAAATATTTTTAAGGCTACAAATATACTCTTTTGTAAATATACATACTATAATAGTTGATATAATCAAATGTGACCTATAGGTCCAATGGGCCGGGTGCCTAATATTAACGCACAAGTAATTGATTATAATTTGTATTATACGGCACAGTTGTACATAGTATGCACATGTCACTATAATAAATAACCTGCTTACTTATTTATACTGCAGAGTACTAGTAAAATGTAATCGCTGTTAAAAAAATAATCATCACTGTGACAATGTTTTAAGACAATATTAATAACTATATATAAGAAAGTGAAATTCTTAGAATACACATACAATAAGAGTCCTTGTGCTTACAGATTGCGGTTGGATGTAGCGTTGCAGACAATTGCGCAGATTATGCCCCGGTTTATCTTGAATACAACAAAGACCCAGGAAGCGACCGCTGGGACCTCGTTCGTCCCCTATGTCTTCCAGACCACGCCTACCTGTCAGAGTGTCAACCACGTCTTTATCACTCCGCCTCCATCTTTACTCACCACACCCACCCCTCATGGACACTATTAACAATACCATTAACAAAGAAGACATTCTCTAGGTAGAGTTCTTTGAATATTTGGCTTGTGTTACCAGGATTTATTGTCTTTATGTTTTATAAAGAGGACAGTCTTGTGCTTATTGGAATTTGAAATTTGTTAGTTAGGTTAAGGGTTACAAGTATTTATCACCTTAATGTTCTTTTAAGAAAGAGGTAATTTTCATGTTTGACTCTTTCCTTGATGTATTTTAGCACAACTCGGTTTCGATGGATCCAAGATACACACTCGAGCGTTGGAATATCATGGGCGCTATGTGGGAGAATCTTGCCCTGATTTGTGTCACTCACGAGGAACGTGTTTGAATGGAAAATGTTTCTATGAACGTGGATACTTTGGTAGTTATCAAGGCTTTCAAAACTTTTACAATGCATATTGACCAACTGCCATGAAACAAATTCATTAACTTAATTACAAACAATTTTAAAAACATGATTAATAATAAATAAAAATATTACGAGAAATATTTATATATGCAATAAACACTATTCTGTTGACTGTATTTGTAGGCAAAAAGTGTCTGCCTCAGCCTGGAAGTTTGATAAGAACGATGTACGATTCGTTTGAGGGAGGGATTTTCTCATTTTATTGGGGGTCGGTATCAGGAGGTGGACTAGGCATTGGTTGCGGAGCTCTGCATCCGTTTGCTCATGGCAAGACTTTGTAATTTAATGGTTGTGGTCATCGTGAGGCAAGAACAGTAGAGATGGATCTGCAAAACGCCAAAAGACTATAATAAATTATACTTCTCTTATAATCTCTAGGACTGTCAT
This sequence comes from Magallana hongkongensis, assembly GCA_016163765.1. Lineage (NCBI taxonomy): Eukaryota > Metazoa > Mollusca > Bivalvia > Ostreida > Ostreidae > Magallana > Magallana hongkongensis. The sequence goes on from WFKH01003881.1 coordinate 59,920,228, forward strand.
TGTGTGAATGAATTAACTTCAAAACAACATAGAATTTGGAATGATTTCATTAGAAATTATTTGTATATGTGTTTTTAACGTAACATGCATTTCATTTTGCAGAAAACTTATGTTTGTGTTACAAATCGGTTGTCCTGATCAAACGTCTACCTGTAACATTCTATCAAGTAATGATTCATATAGCGGTGTTTTACTTCAGTATACAATAAATAAAGTAAGTCGATATCTTCCGAATGATCTAAACAAAGAATTCATTCTAGTCTAGTGGTGTCATTTTGATGTATACATAATGAACTTCTTGAAAATAAGAGTTGTTATTTGTATCAACATGGAGGAAACGCCTCTCTCAATAAAATATAAATTGAATTATTTTCATTAATATATAGGGTGCGGAATGGAAACGTCTGTCTCGCCATGATGCTGAGGAGTATCTTCTCCCAAAGAGAGCAGCATATGATCTACCAGACCACGCTAAAAAGGACAAGGTTCAGTTCCGGTGGTGGCAACCTGTTCACCGGAAAACAGGATACGACCAGTAGGCCATTGATCAGGTCGAGGTCATACAGTAAGTGTCAAGGTCGTTTTGAAATATAGATCTGAAAAATGTATTAAAATACTTGTTTTTACAAACTTAATAGCGAAAGAAAGATAAATATGCATATAATACATTGTAATTACAAAACTCTTTGAATGAAACAAAAACTCATGGTACTGGTAGATCATTAATGAAATTGACACTTTATTGTTCTAATTAGATAAATTTTCGATAAACTTTCGAAATGTAAACTATTTATTCCAGCTAGTGGAGATTTTTGTCTTGTGGAAAATTTATAATGATTTCTTTTTTTCGATGTTTTTTTCAAGAGACCACAATGCTCATAATAATAGGTTCATCTCTAGATCGAACGGTTAAATGACGCCACTCAAATTAGCGATTTCTTTGCTTCTGTGTTAATTCTGACGAAGACAAAGTCATCCAAAAGGATTGTTCCTTCATTATTTATTGGTTTTATATATTATGACCTGTGCTTATCAATGAGCATAAGCATTCATGTTATTTCCTCATTTTATGAACAGTAGCCGTTTAATGAAATTTCATTAAGATACAAAATCAATCTGTTCGATACACGATTGAGGCAGAGACCTGTTTTTAGTATCATTTTTCGAAATAACAAACATATTTTTTAAAAATAGTTTATTTCTTTTTCTTTTTAATTTGAAATAAGCATTCAAGGATTTCAAACAACAAAATATAGTTCACCTAACTTCAAAAGTGAAACGTTTCAATCTTAGAATAAATTGTTTTTTAACACAATCTTCCACACTCATTGTTTCAAATTTTTCGTTAAGATTTCACAATCATAAGCTTTCATCCATATGTTCTGTAGGTAGATGTTTGATGTAACATTAATGTATTTTAAAGAATGTATTTATCTCTTTTATGTAACACGTTATAAGAATAACTCATTTGAACAATGATTTTTTAATTTGCAAAACGTTTTGAATTTTAAGCGTTAGCTTTATTGAACATGTAACAAAATGCTTGCCATAATTATGAGAGTAGAAAAGATAGAAAAGAACAAAAAGCGCTATCTTGTTGGCATCCTTTATTTTGAACAACATGTTATGATCGATTTTTCTATCCATGATGTAATTAAAATATCTTTAATTTATATGACAATAGCTATTGCATTTTGGTAAATATATGTTTTATTAATGAAATGTGCAAATTTAATAAAAAATTATCAATATTATTGCTTTGTTTGGTTAACCAAGTTTCAGTTTATCTGAACTTATTTTTGTTACTATCTGATAAAGTAAAGATAATAAATTGTTCTACTGCGACCACCAGAACAATGATTGGCATCTATGGGGATGTAAAATTCAATATAGAAATAAATAGTACAAATATTTAACAATCTAATATACATGTATAGTACAACAATGATTATTTGAACTTGCTTCTATTTTGAAAGCATTTCTGATCTCTTGTAAATTTAAAATTGTTTAAATTGTGACTTCAGCACCAAAAGAGGAAAATGAGCTCTAAAATTTGCACAAAATAGCCAACTCTACAGTATATTCTACTTTGTTATAATAAAAAGAACTGCTACATGTTTAAGTCACAACGTCTTAATTCGATTAAAAATGCTGTTCCTTCCACAATCGTAGAATTCTCACATTAACATTATCAAATTAAAATTGTTCCACTGAAATGATGAACTTGTTAGTTTCTCCATATTAACCGTTTCACTGAAAACCACAGAAGGTATTTATTTTGAGAAATAGTATATCCTTTACATAGTCGTTCTGGCACACTAGCAGCTTACAATAATATGTGTTCATTGTGCAGTAGCTATTGGTGTTTCTTTTGAATTTCTCAAGATCCGTTTAAAGACACCGACAAGAGAGGTCCTTATCTGTTTGTTCAATAGGGTGTATGTCAGTGTATTTGTCATATAAGAAATGCCTGATAGATATAGTGAAACAGTATGTATCCATGAGCTTATTATCTCTTGGTCGGGGTCTAAAAGAACAGTAATGGTGAATGGCGTATTTATTAATACAAAAATTGATATCATCACCAGCACAGTCTTTATAAGTTGTCTCTGGTTTTTCATTCGATCCGAATTCTCCATTTGCAAACCAGTAATGCGTTTATTACTTGTTCTGACTTTGTTAAGAATGGCCATGTAACAAAATGAAATGGGCAAAAAGGGAATCAGTGTTGTTGAAACAAGACTGTAAGTTCGAAATGCATCATTAGAGATGAGTGGGGTACAAAGGCACTTCTTTTCATCATACATAAAACTGCCCCAAGCGCCAGTGAGAGGAAACACATAAACAATCATTGGGTATAGCCAAGTGGTCAACAGAATGATTTTAGTGTTCGTTTTAGTGAAGACGGTGTCGTAATAACTAGGATGACAGATCAATACGTACCGACTTATCGAGATTATCGATAGATTCCACAACGATATTCCTGATATGCTGAATATCACAAATCCAGATAAGGGACACAAAACATCATTTCTATCACATGACAAAATAAAAGATGCAATGGTAAGAGGTGCACAGATGGAGTACATTAACAAATTACTGATAAAAAAGACTAAAACAAAGGTAAAGGTCTTGTTCGCATAAAGTCTACCGTACACTATTGACACAATGGCTAGGATATTTATAAAAGTGCCCACAGACGCAAGGAAAACATCAGCAACGAGGCGATAGGTAAAATCCATTTTTCTTAAGTAACAAGATTGTTCAGATTAAAAAAGTAACCGTTCTTTTAACTTTTGTAAATTCTTACACAACATTCGAAAATGATTAAAATATTACGTGTTCATCCGACTATTCTATGTTGATGCAAGCACAAAGAAATATCCTCATCTTTATCTACATATTTTCACATAAGTAATTTTATTCACACATTGTAATCATTGCCTTTCATGTAAAACATATTAGCATGGAGCATGGAAATATTATCTATAAATAGGAATTACTTGTCAATATACATTAATATCTCGAAGATCATATCCTGTTTTTAATTCAAAAAATATTCCAAATGCTACTAATTCTCCAAGAATTTCATCCCTTAATTCCTTTTCCTTTATCCATTTATCAATTATTCACAACAAATCAATTAATTCCGACAACAATTCCGGCAGCCTTCAAACTTGCATTGCTTCAAAAAGTTCCAATGGTTATAAAAACCCTTATTTATAACCGATCAGTCTTTGTCAGTTGACATTTTAAGTTATATTGTTTATGATACATTCGTCTGTGAAATGTTATCTATCGTATTGTGAAGACTTTGTAATGTAAAATACGCAGCTGATGGACCAAAGTGGGGTTTAAGGAGAAGTGAAAAGTTTAAATAATTAGATGATTCCATCATTGGAAACAGATATAACTCTAAACATTATTGATTGGATGATGGAAGGTTGCTTATATAGATAGGTACATACTTTAAATATTTATGTCGTATAGGGTTTATAAATGAGACAATTCTAATTTGTAAAAGTAATCGTTTAGATATCTAAATTTTGGCTCTTTAAACTTTGTAATTTGAAAAAAATACATATATTATCTAAACTAATGGAAATAAATAATTGTTCGTAGTTGATTTGAGATTAAGAGTCAGAGTCAGATCTGAACAAAATGTTTAAGTTTGTCATGACTAGAATTGCTGTTTCCTGTCTATAATATTTGCTGTTGCAAATTTCTTTTATAATTTAGTGTCATTGATCAGTTTGAGGGAAGGATGCAGAGTTGTAACAGTGTGTGTAACTAAAATTATGAAAAGATTCCTGATAAGACCTTTGTAAGATTACGTGGTACCTTTGTTATTTGTAAAATTACAGATTTTTATACATATAAATTCTAAACCTTTTTACAACAATATTTATGCTAGAATATTACAAATTTCAGTTTTATTAGAGTTGTGATTTCTGATTTGATAGCAGGTATATTTTTGTTATCATTAAGATTATCAAACAATTCAAATGAATTTTGAAAAAAAAAAATTAAATTGTTTTTAAAATCTGCCTCAATTTCGCTCATAAATTGTGCAAAGTTTACAGTAGGAGTTTGAAGAAAAAACATCTTCTCAAACACTTTTCCTCTACATCATGATGAAAGCATCTTGCAAATGCTTTGAATTAGCTTTATTTACATGTGCCTTCAGTTAAGTTTATTGCCACATATAAGAAGGGTCCCTCAGCTCATGACTAAGTCTTCTCTTTGAAAATAGTACTGTTGAGATTTCCACCGACAAGGCACATGTTTCTTGTTTTTGGTATATGTATCATGTAATTTTTAACCAAGTATATTAAAAGGGGCCCAGGGATTACGTTTGAGGAAGCCTTCCATACCGGGTATATTGTTCTTTATCTATTTTAGTATATAATATATGAATGGTTATTCTTGCACTATGGAAGATAACGGTGGTTACCTTTTTACATACATTGTAGTAGTGACACTGTTAAAATTCAAAACCTCTGCTATTCTCTTTAAAGCAAAATGTTCAGGTATGCGATGGGTTTCTTGTATTAAAACATATTACACAACTCTGATAACTATGAAGTTGTTCACATGATTTTTCTCACAAAAATTGGATGTAGAGACAGTATTATGCTCCTTTTCTATTAGTAATTTACAAGGAATCTGATATGCACACTTCAACACTTATTTAAATAAACCAGGCATATTCAGGTTATATATTGATGAGAATTATCAATCTAGACTGGGCATGCTTCGTGTAGATGCAAAGGACTTAATATCAAAAACCATTAGTTGGCATTTTTCCGTCACTATTGCTTCTCATCTCTAATGCGTATCACCGTGATGCTATTTTGACATACGTTTACTTTTTTTTCTATATAGGAAAAGAGAAGTTATTGTACCACAAACCCAAATACAAATCCAGAATATTTGAATTATAAATAAATTATAAATAAAGTTCCAATAACAGTTCCGTTCAATATATCAGGAAACTGTTTGCAATGGCGATGTATAACGACACAGTATCTTTATGTGTGGTAGCAGTATTCCTGGTTATGAGTTTATTAGGACATTCCGACGGAAGCCAAGAGTGTGAAGGGTAAGTAGCATTTGGTTGTGTGTTGTACAAAGCATATAGAGTAAAGGATAACACTGTTTTTAATTGTTTTTGCATATAATTTATCAATACATATTATCATTGACAAAGACATATGCAGAATATGCCTTAGAGCGCGTCGTCTTTATGCTGTAATGTATAAAATTGCTTGAACAGTTTTGTAATTTAAAAAAAACCCTGAGGATTTTAGGCTTCAATATATGAATAACCGCTAAATAGTACATTGTAATCACGAGAAGGCCTACATACAAACAACCGGCTTAAACGAGATTTTTTAATTCGTTTTGAAAAAAGGGTGTTGACATCGATATCTTTGATAAAGAAAAATATGAGTTAGGAAGTCCAAAAACATTATCAAAAGTAATCTGAGAAATGTGTATTTGTTTATTTGAAAAAAAAAATAGCTTAAAATATTACTAGTATATATTTTGTGCGTGTTACCAACAAAAGTTTATTCCTATATATTTAACTATGTGTCACAGTGTATGGATGTAAGATCGCATAAACAATTTATGTGTTGGATTCCTGTTTGATATAAATAGGGGAAGAGTTAGACACAAATCTTTTTCTAAAGTTTATAAAAATGTATTTTTCGAATTCATTTTTACCACTACCTTGCAAAATTTCCATTGTATTTTGTCTGAATGAAATGTGAAACATTTTAATTATAAATGTAAATGAATGCCATTATTGACAATATTCAAATCACTTTTCGTTCAGAAAATACAATTTTATCACTAAAATGTTTGTTTCGCATGGTATTTTCAGTATTTTTTTGTACACTTCAACATATTAAGTAAATTTGGCATACAATTTTGGATTAGTAGATACTACAAAGGGTGCTGTGCAGGTTTCTATTGGAATCCAAACCACGAAACGTGTGAACGTAAGTCATTATAAGAAAAAATGAAATACTGAGTTAATACATGTTAATCATATATGATCATGGAAAAAGACAATTTAAGAGGGCTCATGGTCGTGACCAATTTTAAGCTATATTAATCTCAATCAGAAGAAGCTAAAGCTCTGTTTCCATACAAATTTAAAGCTTACATGATTGTATATATTTGAATTTTGTGTTTACTAAACAATACTTTATAGCTATAAAATCATATCTTAAGATTTAAGGTAAATCTGATGGATAATTTGTTGACCACTTAACAACAGAAGCATTTATGGCACTTTTGAAAAAGATAAGGAATGAAAATTAAATCATTATATCTTGATTAAGTATGTATGCCTGGATACAGTGGGATGAATTGTACAGACACATGTCCTTATCCTACATACGGAGAAAGATGTCAGGGATATTGTGACTGTAGTAATGACACGTGTGATGTATCCACAGGCTGTATAGCCCTAACTACAGGTATTTATTTTTTTGATAAAAAATAGATGTCTTATATATTATTATTATACATGAGAAAAAAAAATTATTTTTTCGTTCTCATCGATTCAGTTTTATCGAGAAAAAACCAATGTATAGCGTTGATGTTAGATATCCACTTTAACATAATTGACTTTAAACAATGAGTACTTCCTGCAATTACCATGCACATTTTAGAATCATTTTAATTCCCGGGGGCTAATTTTTGTAGAGATACAGTAAGTAAGTAAGTAATTTATTTGTTATAGTGACATGTGCATATTATGTACAATTGTGTCGTATAATACAAATTTTATCGCAAAGCTCACTTGGGTGTATTCGCTGCGAGAGATAAACTGATGCGTTGTGTGACGACACTATTGGGATCGCGAGTTGCAGTTATAAAATAAGCATTTCATTGGCCGTTTTAGTACCCGCCCACTCTTACCATTGTTAATTTATGCACCAACTGCCAGATGTGTCGTTTAACTCTGTATCTGAACTGCAAAAACAAAATCACTGCAATAATTGACAGTTCTCACAATAATCGCTTCTTCTTTTTTGTATTAACAATTGTCAAAAACACGCTGTTTAAACAGGTCCGAATCCCAATTTATGTTTCAGTATAATACATACTTCATCGATAAATTCAAATCATTTTTACGCATCAATTTAAAATGAGGCAGTATTTATTTTGTTGTAGTTTATTCCAAAGAATTCACAACAGATACTGACAATAAATATTACATATATTGCATTTTATTGAACTTTGACCGATTAATATGACACACTTAGAACTACAAGTGTGCATACACAAAATTTGAAATTTACGGCATATACACGTGTTCAATAACTGATCTGTGATTAGCGTTTTTTTGTAACTCACTTAGTCTGTAGAAACATTCATTTTATTAAATGTTCCTCGATATTCATTAGACAATATTTACTACTGATGTTGACACTTTACTTGCCGCTGATTTTCTCTCAAAAACGCTAATCGACCTCGGATTGTAAAATTCACGTGCAGATCGAGTCGCCATTTTACCGTCAGTTTTCCATGTATATAAACAAACCACACTTCTTCATTTTGCGGAGCTAGTGACGATGTTTCAAAGATTTTCAGTACAAATTTTTTGTAAACAAAAAAGTGAAAACGTATGCTATACAACGTCTAATGGATTTCACGGCGTGTCAACCCGATTTTCCTGTGTATCTACATTTTGCAACAAGTTTTTTGTGTGGAAAAACTGTTCAACTCATGCGATTTTCCATAAACATATATGGTACATTATGAACGGTAACGTAAAATTTATTTGTTCACTAAACAGTTTCTGACGAATTTTTTCACAATGAACTGAATAACATTATTCGATAAGCGAAGTACAATCTGTGACTGATAATCCATATGCGCCGATCCCTGCTTTTAGGGAACTTTTCTTTTTCTTTTTTCTTTTCATTAACATTATTTACACATGTCCGTAAACATCGCCCCGTTTGTTATCAAATAACTCTGTATGTAATTTTAAACTTGCTAGTACAACTTTATGAGAAGTTTTCTTTCTCCGACATATCTTTCCACGTGTTCGCATCATGTTCTCAACATGCATTTGATAAATAGGCGGGTCTATATAAATGCGCCAATCAGAATCTTCATTGCGAATCGCAATTGAAATACACACCGTCTAGAAAGAGTCATCACTCAACGCAATGCTACATCGCTCGCAGCGAATACACCCAAGTGAGCTTTGCGATAACAAATTAGTTGTACATTAATATTAGGCACACGGCCCATTGGACCTATAGGTCACCTTTGATTATATTAACGATGATAATTCATCACGTAATAAAGAAGTGTATAAATTATATTGGGGTTGTGGTACTTATGTATTTATAATGTTATATCAAGTCGAATATCAACAACTGAATATAAATTATCTATAAAGATAATGTTTACGAATTCGATATGCTTTTAAAACGAATTTTGATAACTGTCTAGATTAACAGCTCTTTAAATATGTAAACACATATTGTCTATCACTAGCTGCAGAACTGTAGCTCCACGGAAAATACAGGTTGACGGACCGTGGAGCTACAGGTCCATCCATATGGAAAACTGTATATTTACTGCTCACAAAAAGTTGCGCGCGGTTTTGAACTTATTAATCTAATTAAGGAATATATTCTGTGAAAATATAATTTTACAACATTTATTAAAAACATTGAGTACAAACATAATTATTTACCATGCACAATGAGAAATTATGTTGTTTTCCGGAGACTAATTGTGTATAGAGATAAAGTTCATACATGTTCAAAGGGATGATATTTCGAGCATTTATTTTCATAAGTAATACCTGGTTTATGCATATTAAATTTAATATTTGTTTTAAAAAATGTTTATTCCTAGGTGAATATTACCAACGAAATCCAAACAACTGAGTTAGCATGAATAATAATGAATCCGTAATCTAGTAAAATTTTGAATAATGATGCATGATTGAATATTTTTTTTTACACGTCTACATTTTTAAAACACTACCTACGTAGGTCGGCCTTTTAACGACTAGTTTAACGATACAAAGGAAGAGTGAACACACACAAAAAATACACACCTAAACATTTTTTGAGAAGAGAAACATTTTTTTACTTGAGTACTACAATACAAACTTCTAGAAAGCGAGGTTCATAGGGCCATTGACAAGTTTATAAATAAATAAGATATGATCCATCAACAATTTAGATAGTATCTCATAGATTTACTATCCTGACAAAGAAAATCAGTTTTGTTTTATTTGTTTTACAAACTTGAATGTCAACAAACATAAATGTATACGATCATTGAAATAAAAATTTAAAGCATTCCTGCATATCAATCTCTGATCTCACTCTATAGGGATTCAGCGATGTAATAGAATTTAATCGTATGTAGATATATATGAAGAAATGAAATTAAAATAACAACAAGCAAATTAAAACTCTATTCGTTACATGAAATCAACCATTTCATAAAACATAGACTAACTGTTTTATAATCATGGAGCCCGCTTAAAGATTTTAACAAAAGAACTTCTTATTTGTTTGTTTATAAGTTTATAAGAGTGTATGTTAAAGTATTCGTCGTATAAGAAAAGCCCGCGAGATAAAACGACAAAGAGTGGACCCAAAGGCTGAATTTTTCATGGCCCGGATCTAGAAGAACTGTGATAATAAATGTAAACCGATATCATTACCAGAATGGTCCGCATCAACTGTCTCGGTTTTTTATTCTTTCTGTGTTTTTAATGGACACAACGGTTATCATTGCTGTGGAGACAAGACCGTAGGTTCGGAATCCATTGTCGGTGACAAAAGGGGTACATGGACACATGTTTTCATCGAACACGAAGCTTCCCTATACCTGTGTTAGAGGAATCACACAGGGTAGGGGAATAAAGCCAAAATAATCCGAGTGTATCTGATTGTGAAGATGGTGTCAAAATTACTCGGATGAACAATCAGTACATACCGATTAATGGAGATTATCGATAGACTCTATAATGTTATTCCTGATATACTGAAAATTAAAAATCCAGAAAAGAGACACAAAACATCATTTATAGCACACGAAAAAATGGCGGATCCGATGCTCAGAGGCAAACTGATGAAGCTCGATAACAAATTGCTGACGAATAAGTTCAACACAAAGGTAAAATGCTTGTTTTTGTGCAGTCCAGCAATTATCATTGCAGAGATAGCGAGAATATCTATAAGAGTTCCCACAAAAGCTAGAAACGCACCAGTAGAGAGGCGAAAGTCAAACTCCATGAATATTTTGTTTTTCTTCTAAACAAGGTTTCCTTACTTCTATTCCTACCACATAAAGATTTAGCAATGCATAACAAGTAATTATCATTGTTCACAGGTATATAATGTTATTTAGATTAAATAAATTTTTTGCATTCTTGCGAGCAGATAGAATATATAGTTGTCCCTCTCAAATGTATAGCGTTTTATCTTAATGAACATTGCTTGGTTTGAAAGAAAAACGCTTTTAATTTTTGATACAAATGCAAAAAGCATGAAATAATATTTTCAGGACCCAGAATAAATCGTTCATATTGATTTAAATCTTGAAAAAGACTCTTCGTGTTGTTAATCAAAAATTGTCGAGATAAAAGGGAAACGTTTACATTTTATTTTCAAGAGACTGGTCAATATTTCTTTCATTATATCAGGGCGTTATTTCGCAACAGAGGTTGCAATTAGAAGTGTTTTTAATTAGTCTCAAACTTTGAAATAAGCAGATTTAAATTGCATCTATTGACAAGATAGTTCAAAAATACTTATTTCTTTTTAAAGAATCTCTGAACACGGAAATCGATGAAGTTGCCTAGGGATAGGCCTGTGAAGGTGGACCTTTTTCTTTTTTATATAAATTGCAGGGATACTTTTCCTAAATATTGCGCACAGAAATCAGATTCGGTACTTTCTACACACGGAGGTGTCCTTCTATAGGATGGCTGACCAGGGACCAGCCGAGATCCGCGTGGTGATTTCACTGACAAGGTATGGGATCATGGCCTTTATTTAGAAGAGTGTGCATAAAAAAGGTATGATAGACTAGTTATTCTTTTGTCCTGCTTGGGGACTAATTGGTCGTGACCATTTTTAGACTGCATCAATTTCCTGTAGAAGAAGAGCACTCAAATGTGAAATTTTTCTTTACTTAATGAAAGTTTATACCTAAACTAATCATATACAAAAATTATCTGAGGAGTAATTTTTGGACCACCCAGCCACCTGAATGACAAATCCTCGAAATATTAGAATAATTGCTTGAC